>CAJQZM010025540.1:0-31713 GCA_907164665.1 Colias nastes
ATCTCCATCTTTGCTGAAACCAAATATGTGTACTTCGGAGCAGAGGCTGCTCGTCCTAAGGAGTGCTGGTGCAGTGAACTCCCATAAATAATTATAATAAAGTTATACCTGCTCATTCATTTAATAATTGATATCACTGTTTAAAATCTATCGTAAAAACTCCAATATTAATATGAATAAAATAAGTACCTTACAAATAAAATACATCATTACATACCTACACAGTACACTCTTGTTCATTTCATAAAACGTAACGCGCGAAATGGAGCTTACGGAGCGCTCTCGATTGCGCTCCTATGAAACAAGATTCAGTACATTGCCTAAATACGAAATCCAATAAGAGTGAAAGAGAAATTTCGCCACAGTCCTGCGCGTGAAACAAAAGATTTACTATTAGTCCATTGAATAAAAAGTTCTAGAGTGCGTGAGTTAGTAACGTAAGATGTTTCTTCGGAAACATGTCAAGAGTCCCTAGGTAATAAACATACTAAAACCCCGGGACACTAGGAGGAGCCCCGGAGTGGGGGGAGGGGGGAAAAGGTCCATTTTTTTCATTTTTCGCTTAAATATCAAAAACGGTACATGTTAGAGAAAAACTTTCAAGGAAAAGTTGAAAGGCCATAAAATTATCTACAAGTTGTACCTAAATCATTTTTTCCTATATCCTACCGTTTCTGAGTTACACGCAGTAAAAAATGATTTTGGCTCAAACAATTTCCCCATACGATCAAAAAATATTTCTTTCTTCCAAAAAAACTCAAATGTGCAACTTGTGACCGGTACTGATAGATTGCTCTTAATTAGGTCTATGATTGGTAAAATAAACACATTCCTCCATGGAAGCCTTTAGGAGGAATCGATTGTCAAAATCTTATATTAGGGTAGTTTGAGTTACTGAACTTGACCTTTTTTTTTTCTTCCAAAAAACTCAAAAGTGCAACTTGTGACCGGTACAGATAGATTGCTCATAATTAGGTCTATCATTGATAAAAAAAAAAACAGATTCCACCATGGAGGCGTTTAGGAGGTATTGAATTTATTAGAGTAGTTAGGTAAAATAAAAAGCTTTCGAATTTTTCACATTTCATGGGATGTAGCTCGAAAACGGCTGCGAATAGAAAAAAATGATTTTGGTACAACTTGTAGATAATTTTATGGCCTTTCAACTTTTCCTTGAAAGTTTTTCTCTAACTTGTACCGTTTTTGAGATTTAAGCGAAAAATGAAAAAAATGGACCTTTTCCCCCCCTCCCCCCACTCCGGGGCTCCTTCTAGTGTCCCGGGGTTTTAGTATGTTTATTACCTAGGGACTCTTGACATGTTTCCGAAGAAACATCTTACGTTACTAACTCACGCACTCTAGACCCCCCTTGGAGGGACTCATTCAATGGACTATAATATGGAAAAATAGCAATTTTCGGAGAGCCGCTCACACGCGACGTTGCCGACGCGACGCGGCCGCATTGCATGACAGCAGCAATTGTGCGCGACGTTGCCACTCCTATATTATAAACAAACACTATGAGTAGGTACGCTCGCGAATGCAAATTCGGGGATTTTCTAATTATTAATTGATAATCGTTGAATTTGTTTTGAAATAGCCTGTACTTTATAATTTTTAGTGTTTAAATATTTTATAATGTGGTGCTCATTATTTTTTTGTAATAAATTACGCTACGCCCGCTTACGCTATTGTACTTTCGTTGTTTTATTTCAAGTGAACACCTTCGGAGAAAAACGAAGTCAAAGTAGAAGTCGTGTCCAAACAAGAAAATAAAATATGTTTGTCTTGTTCAGAACATTCTAAAGTAGAAATAGATCAATTAATTTTGATCATTTCATGAAAAAAACCGCACGTTTAATTGCCCATATCGAGAAACGATTTCTTATTATTGATCTGCTCAAACCACATCATGATGTGGCCAATAGACATTCAACCATTTCATGAAATGCGACCATTTCGTGAAATGATCAATCATTTCATGAAATGAGCAAATCTACGATATGGCTACGACATCACTATAACTTGTGGCAAGCGTTAAAAAATGAGGCAAAAATAATAAAGGAATTAACCGGTTAATTTGGGTGTCAAAACCGTTTGTGCAGAAGTAACCGGTAACCCTAATCATTTGGGTTACATAAAAACAGTTCACTTGTTTAACCGGTAAATGAAGGAACGATATATTTACCGGTATATAATCTAAATTAACCGCTCTTTTCAAACCGGTTCCGAGCCCTGTACTAATCTAATGATAAAATACGAAGTGTTAGTTTATTTTTCTTTCAAAGTTACAGTTTCTTATATTCAAGATTCCCCATTATTGTTAACTAACACTTCTATAATAGTAAAACTCTATCATGGGAAATTATAATGAACAATATTTGAATTTAAGCTCTAGCATTGTGAAGTAACACAACATATCACATGTGCATATTCAATCTGTGTTGTTTAAACAATGTACTTTGTACAGTGTATGCTTGTGTAAGTCGGGAAATAAATTATTTATAAAAGGAATACATATAGATACAACGCGATGTATATTTTATATTAATATTAATATACATAATATATTATAGTATAATCAGTTAACTAGAAAGTAATCAGATTTTTAGTATTGAAGAATAAGCTCAGTTGAAGCAAGCGTTTTCAATCCAATAGATACATATTATTTTGGTAATCACACGAAGCGGCTTGTTTAATTAATTTTCGATAGTTAAGCGTCATGCAGACAAACAGGATATTTTCCGTAAATAACTGACCGTAGACACAGATCCGGGAAATTTCACATACCGAAAATGTTTATTCTTCAACAGCTAAAAATAAAAATACCAATTTTCAATATGCATAAATATAAAAGGTTCAGATTTAGTGAAATTAAAAAAATATATTTCTTTGGACATTGTATAATTTATTAGGTATATAATATATTGTATAGGAATCTCTGTTTTTATTTGTATCTGCCATTAATTGTACTGTGTATTTTTTATTATATTTGCAAAGGAAAGAGGCAAACAGAGTTTTATAATATTATACCATGACTGATTCATGCAGTAATTTATATTCAAGTTTTAGAAGTGTTTGTGAGTTTAATAAATACATATTTTATTATTATACAGTGAGCGTGTGGTCCGTTGAGATTGTTTAAATAAATAACGGTGATGTGCATTGTATAATAAAGTTATGTTATCAATTTTTAATATTAAATTAGATTTATTTCTTGAAAATCATAAATTATTTTATTTTCACAGTAGAGTACATAAATCAAGCTTGAAAAAAAATATCCGCTATTTTAAAGAACTCTATATATTAATGAAAAACATTGTCCACTAATTTTTTCATTATATAGAACATAATATGTACTAATTAAAAGGAGAGTAAAACTATCAAAATTAATATAACCAATTTGCAAATTACTCACGATTTAGAGTATAATCAGTATAGTATTTGATTTGTGTAATTAAAAATATTGATAGAAAAAACCAGAATAACAGATTTTTTTCTGTAAAATGAATATGGCAAAATTTCTCTCTGTATTTTGATGTTCCAACAGACCGTTAACGAAGTCTAGTTTAATAATTAATTATTTAGTTTAAAATAACATAAGACTACATCTAACTTGCACCGAACCATGGCATTAATGTAAATAAAATACATCTAAAAAAATACATAGTTTTTAGTGCCACTTTTTGTAAAATTATTACGTTCTAATGGATAATTTATTCATTAAATTATCATCTAACCTGCACCGAACCGTGGCGATCGGCGTTCGTCAAGTGGCCGTAGTGGCGTATTTGGAGCTTGAGTCACTTTATTTATTGACTACGTTCTAACAAATAACTTTAAAGCATGATTCACGCTACACAGTGCCGGGAACTGCCATGTCGAAGCCGGGAAACCAATGATACAATAACCATACACATTTCAACGCCATGCCCCGTTTAGGCCCCGGCTGTGCCACCTTCAGACTTCAGACATAAATCACTTCATACAAAAAGTATACAATAATGTTTGATCGAGCTCCGGACGGCGTAAGGTCCGTTCGCGACACGGTGTTGCGTCAAACAGCCTTAACTACGTATATTGTATACTGTTAACTAATTTATATGAATAAATATTCATTAAACAATAATCTAACCTGCACCGAGCCATGGCGGTCGGCGGGCGTCAAGTGGCCCGTAGTGAGCGGGGTGGCCTTGCCGCTGTGCGGCCAGTTGCCTCCCGTGTTCGCTGTACCACTCGTGCCAGAGTCCTTAACAGCCCCCTGCAAACCGTACGCGGGATCTTTTAACTATTTTAATTCATTATTTATGCGTAGCTAATGTAACCATACGATATATTATAACTCTAAATAATGTATAACGCTAAAACGTACTGAGCATTACAGTTTTTAATAAACGAATGGCTTAAAATTAAGCTACAGAATTTTGATTTAAATCTACGAGGCATTAGCGCCGTAGTAGTAGAATTTTTAACAAAACTACGGAAATAAGTATTATTATTATAATACCACGCGATATTCGAATTTAAATTAATTGAGAAAACGAATTATTTACTTCCCTTGCGTTTCCATATTCTCATAATTATTAAACAATTGAGTGGCGACTTTATTATTTGCTGCTTTATTATACAACAACAAACATATAAACTACATAGCGGCATTATAAAAACCACATAAATATAAAAAGAAAAACAAACAAGAATGGAAATATTAGCACAATGTAAACAATGGCATACAAATCCATCTCCTATGATTTGTTCGTGTATTTAGTTAAAATTGGACACCTAAAGCATACAGTTTGTAATGTTCATGATATAGATCACACACAAGCATATCTGAAGGGAGGCACTGATATCTGAAGTATTGGAAATCCACACTGTTATAGACAACTAGCTATCCTACAAGCATGGGACAGAATTAGAGGGTGAAAAACAATTATAACTTAGAACTAATGGAGATTATATCAAAACAATTAAACGTATAACATATAGAATACGTAATATACAGTATTTTGTGCATGCTTCCATTTTAAACATCAATAGATAATAACATCGATCAAGGAAAGCATACTACAGCTGGCGGTAGCTCTAACACTGTTCTCTTATTTGTAGATTTAATAGAAAGAAACAAGCTTATCGTTTAATTTATGTAAGAGAATCAACAACATCATTGAATAATAAAATAGAAAATCATTCTAAACATTTATTTTATTATAGTTCTATTACAGAATGAGTCGTAAAAATGATAAAAGATGATGTTTGATGTGTTATGTGATCATGTTGTAAAATAAAAGAAGGTATAAATAATGACGTACAATTTCAACGATTAAATACATATTATTCTTTATTATTTAACCATGGACGTTTCGACATACCTACCGGTAGATAAATAATAATGAATGATCGATTAAATTCGTTAAAAAGTATGTGATATTTGTATACGTGACTTGGGAAATATGATGTTTATAAAGGACAAAGGTTGCTAGCTAAAACAAACTATATTCCAAACCTCTCCGGATATTAGCGCCGCCTCATCGTCCTCAAGCATACCAATCATATAATCACACAAATCATCCTGTACCGACAAAAAATTACTGTTAAAACGCAGCGGAACTGTTATATTCATAGCAATAGAAGAAGTGCACTTTAGGAAAAGTTTGCGTCGCATTTTTTGCCCATAATTGACAACTATAACAAATAATGACGGCTTAAATCCTGATATTTTTCTATTCATATGTCTGTAAGTCTGTCCACACAAGGTCTAAAAATAATCCAATGCTAAAACTCTGCTCACTTAAAGTACCCATTAAATCGCTCTTTGTAAAAATAAACTACGTTCCACATCTCAAACAAAAATACAGTCTCGCAATCAAATATTAGTCTTTAGTCGTTCCGAATTAACTTCATCGATTTTGATGGTATTTAAATAAGTATAGATACTTTACAAACATTTAAAACGGAATATCTACCAAGGCAAATGCAATGCTATGAAGAAAGATCTTCGAAAAGAGACCGTACTTTAATCGACATAGCGACCCAAAAGGGTTAACGGGACTATGTAGCAATAATATATAATAGCTTTTCACCCCAGAATAATCTTACCTTGTGAAAGGGCTGATGTCTATCACGATTCGGAGATACAACGATCTCGTGTCCCGTCTGAATTGATCCCACTGGCGTAGACTGAAATTTACATTCCCGAAATAATTCACAAACAAAATAAACAAAAAGGAATGACGATTATCTACAATACCTCAAATGTGTTATGGTTTCAATATATATAATGGATGATTTATGAATATGAAGGAAACAAATTAAATGAAAAATAGTTTATTTTTAGTAGAAGTGCAGTATTAAGAACTAAATCGTATGACTTACGTTTATGTTAATTTACACTACACTATTAATGTTATTATTTTTATACCATGATTCAGCGAAAATGCGGTTAATCTATTTTATCTTCGACGCCCATTTGCACAAATTTATTAATAAGCCAGTAGCTTTTAAACCATGGTAATCTAAATCCGATAAAATAGTAACAAGTCAAAATGAATAAAATTGTGTGATTTCTGTGAACGAACTAATAAACGAATAATTTAGTGAAATTATTGGTGAATGGATAAATAATGTTCGACTGACCTTATCGGATTTATTTCTAACGACATTAGAAGGCGGTGCGTTCCGTAGTATTCGCATGACGTGCATATTCGATGGCTGCGTAAGCGTTAGCATGCGCATGCAACATTCACATGCCGTAAGCAGGGTATTGGACAAACATAAAATAACCCTTGTTAGTGTAAATATTTATATACAGGTTAGTATGTACTGTAAAGCTTTGAAATTTAAGGTTTAATTGGTAGGTTTTTAATGTGTTTCTAATTGTGAACAAAAGTATTGAATAATTAGTGTATGGTGGTTCTAAGATGTATAGTTGATTTATTGAATAACCACAAATTAGATTAACTGTAGTATTTTTGACAAAACAATTTATTATAAGTGTTATCATGTTCATTTTCAGAATTCAGAAATATGTACAATAACACAACTAACAACACAGTAAAACACAAAATAGAAATTAATTTTTATTTACGAATAGCAATAAATATATTAATCTACTAGTAGCAAGTTCAATCATCGTAAAAAATAAAATAAAAATCATTTTTTTCGTAACGTGCAGGAAATTGGTAGTTGGAAAGCCTCAATTTATGTTACGTAAATAACATAGAATATTCAATTTCTAACACGTTACTTTTAAAGTAAAAAAACATAAAATGAAAAACATGAATCACTGAAAAATTTAGCGCAACCTTACTTGCATCAGTAATATTTACATCTTGGTAAAAATCTAGCAAAGTATTAATATTTAATGATAATTAAAAATATTTTTATTATATTATATACAAAAGTGAGCGTTGTTGGCACTAGGCATGCAAGCATGAATTAAATTAATGTTAGTGTATAGATGTGGGGTAGATTAAAAGTTACTAAAAATTTTGATTTTATGTATTTTTTGAAATCATTCCATTAAGTTTATTTTTTATCAGATTGCTATTTTTTTTTTCATAAAAATTGCATAATATTTTATCATAGAAATAGAGTCTCCAAAACAAGTAACCTTCTATTCAATACATTTTGAAAAAATAAAAAGGTTATATTTATTCAGATCTACCGAATAATCGAGGAAAATAATATAGCTTCTAGATTGTTCTTTACAGTTAACATCATGGAACATGCGTCATATTTAATTCCAATTCTTCTTTGGCGTCATTTCACTCATGTACCTAAAAGAGTACATTATTAAATTGATGTTAGTGTAGAAATTGTTTCTGTTTCCTGATAAAGTGTATGTGAAAATGACATAAGGAAAAGTAAAATAAGGCAATCAAACAAACTTTCATTACTTTTTACAGTAAGCACAATTGAACCAAGCATATAAGAGCAGATGCATGTAGAATACAAAAACATAATAAAAAATGCAGCATTACATTTTCATTAATTAATATCACTTTAACCACCCAGCACATTCTATAATTAGTTTTTTTAGTATATTATTTCATTAAAATATAATATTTAAATGGATTTTTTATTTCGGAGAAATAACAAAATCGATTCAGAGTGTTTATTATTGCAAAATGACAGTTAAGCAAAACACATTTCTTCAATGTTTTAAAACATATTTTATGTGTGACAAATGTTTACCACGAACAGTGATACCATAAAGGATTATAGTTAGACTATATTCCCAGTCGAAGCTGCACACCGGCCACATACCATAGTCTTGCCGGTCCAGTCGAACTCGCCGTCGTCCACGTAGCCGCGCCGCTCGAACAGCTCGCGGAACATGCGCCGCAGCTGGTCGTAGTCCGGCGTCTCGAAGAAGTCCAGCCGCCGCACGTAGCGCAGGTACGTCGCCATCTCCTCCGGGTGGCCCTCGCAGAGCACCTGCAAGTTGGCTCCGACCAGTCAATAAAATAAATAAAGCTTTATTTGTTCCATAAGAATATACAATTTTAGTTACAGTTACAGTTTGAGTACATTGTAGAACAATTTAGATACTAATCTAGTTTATATAATTTAGAAAAATTAAGTACTCGTTAGGTTTCTATATGGACCCCGTACGGGTAAAAGCCTCCCCCAAAGAATGCCACTTGACGAAATAGTAGCAGTCGCTGGCGGAAATTGGCTGAACTTGGCCCAAAACAGGGACAAGTGGCAACCAGTCAATATATGCACATATTGTAATGGATTAGCTTTCCACCCATGTGATCTCTAAACTAAATAGATTATATGCAGAAACTTTTTCGATAACTACGCTATCAATTGGTATAGTGATAATGAAAATCGGTGCAGTATTTAGTGAATAACTAGTTTTCATCTATGTGCCTAGAGTGTAATTTTTTCAAGCGCATCACACGTATATTTTAGATCAAATCAAACATTGTAACATTCGAAAGATGCGCTGAAATGAAATAATACAATACAGAAATAATGCTGTAACATTCATATAATTTTACCCTTTTTTAACAGTCACTCATTTAACTAGTATTTTTTATTATTGTAATATAATCTGAAGGTAGATTATAAAAATGTGATATCGGTAGTAGTGATAAATGATATAAAAATCGGTGCCGCTAGAGAACGATGCGCAGTCCTCTTATTTAATTATTTATTATTAGCTGTTACTTATGTGTTGTAATATAAGTAGGACAATCAATACATCAAGTAATAAGTACAAAATGAATTTATTTATCCCTGAAAATTTCATCACTGGATGAGGAATGGATGTTGTGTAATAATACAAACCTCAATAGGCGTCGCTCGTTTTGTATCACCGATTTTTTGGTATCTTTCTTTGAGAGTATCAGCTTTTAAACCCTGCCAGGGTAAGGAACCACGTAAAAAATACATAAACATATGACCGAGGGCTTCTAGGTCGTCGCGTCTTGATTGTTCTGAAATTATTACAATATGTATTTTATTACATTGGGATAATGACATGATTTTCATTTTAAAATTCATAATAAAAACCCTCAAATGTATAACAAACTATATTGTTTAAATTATTATCATATATAATTTATTAAAATAATTTAACGCTCAAATATGTCTGTCACTTTTTTACCAATAACTAGGTAAAATAAATGTATGTTACCTTTTCCTAAATGTGTATTTATTGACATGTATCTGGCGGTGCCGGTGAGTGACTTGTGCTCCCGGTATGGGATATGTTTGTTTGTCTCTAAGTCTATATATTCTTTGGCCAAACCGAAATCTGAAAATATAAAAGTAAGCATCGTTATTTACATTCCGATAAGTTTTGAATTTATGGTGACTTTTTTTCCTATTATATATTATATTGTATTGAATCATATATATGGATTATTTGACCACTAATTATTATTTGATTACTTATACTGTATTGATTCTAGAAATGGTTAAAACTTATAAAAATCATGAAAAATAACGTTACGACTGGAGAACCTTGTCAAGTGCTTTTCTACAAAAGTGGTGTATCTAAACTATTAAATACAACGACACAAAGTAAAACGAGCTCTATTGTTGAAGAGTTGTTCAAGATAAATATCATATCTAGGCACTAATCTCGGCATATAACGTTTCGCGACACTTTTACTACTACGGCAGTGCGTATCATTTGCCCTGCTATAAAATACATGTTACGCACAATTTTCAGCGGTTAAGACATTTCAACCGCAGACCTCGCCAGTGCGCATATAATGTTTCACTCGTATTTAATAGTTTACAATTAAAAACATATTAGCTTATCTGTTGTAAAAAATGATCGTTTTGTATCCGTTTTATATCTCGTAAGTGGTTATATGGGTTTCTCCTGTACAGTTATTTATTTATTTATTTATTTATTTGGTTATGATAAAGATGAAATTTATGAATCTGCTACCAAGACGTATCCCTATATTTCTTTATTGTTTGTACTACAGTAGAACCTCGATAAGTTAAAGTCCAAGGGAAACACAAAATATTTTAAGTTATAGAGGTTTTAAGTTATCAAGGGTCTATGTTAGGGATAGGTTAATATAGAGGTATGTATGTACATATATGTTACCCTTGCTCCTATTTTTACTCGAATGCATCAAAAGGATTGGTTCAATAAAATACTGAAAATTAAATATGTAATCATATTGATTTATTAAATTGCTAGTAAGTCGTCATAAAGCTAACCGCCGCGCCGCAAAGCTTTGAAGAATTTCGATAAAGCAAACAATAGGTAATGTATTGTTTACGTTAACAATACATAGTAAACACGTGCAAGCAATAAATACCGAAACCTTTTCTTTTGACACTCTTTCAAAATGACTCATTGACAAACAATTTTATGTTATAGAGGTTTTGGAAACATTTCTTTAAGTTACTGAGGGCCAATACAAAGATTATTTATTTAAGTTATAGAGGTTACGTATTTTAAGTTAAAGAGGTTTTGGGCTCTGATGGGAAGGGAACATATTATTTTTTTAAGTTACAGAGGTTTTTATGTTACCGAGGTTTAAGTTATCGAGGTTCTACTGTATTATTTGTTTATTAATACTAAAGGCATATTTTGTTAATACTAAAGGCATATTTTGAAATAGAAAATATTTAAGTACATGGTACCGTAAAACACATCTTTTACGGTTATTGAAATTGAGAAAAATAGGAATAGAATAACTTGACCAACCCGATACTTTTTATTGTCAGCGTCATTCCTAAATAATTAATACCTATAGTATTACTAGAATGACACCTGAGCAACATAATATGCTATTTTTCAAATTCCCACTAAAGAACATTAAGGTCCCCATATTATGAATTACATAATAGGCAAGATACACGTTTATTATTCCCTGTTTGATCATGGAAACCATAAAAGCCATAGTATAAATCCTTATACATTTAATTACGCAAGAGGCATGCGTTTTAAATCTAAAGTTAGACACTAACTATTGCAAAGCCCATAACGAGATTACGAAGGTCAGGTTTGCAATCGATATGCGAAAAGTGTTATGTAAAACCTAGGTGCTAGGTAGGTACGTGCTACCGAATGTTTACTTCAAGTGCAAAAAATAACGCTACGATTTACAGTTAACCTATTGCAGTATATTTTATGAGGATAGTCATATAAAGTATACGCTATAAGCTTATTGAAAATGTACGAGTAAAATATGAATTTAGTAAAGAATTTACGTCGTGCTTCTAATCGCGTTGATATGGAAATGTTAAACATGCTAAGCTCTTTGAATATGGCCGTTATATTCGAGAATAGTTTTCACGTAAATAAACTTCATAGACTACCTACTAACATGTAGTAGGGATTAATAATATGTTTATACGGTACGTTCTATTTTGATTTCGAAAGGTTTTTTTATCTTTGTAAATAATATATTTTTTATGCGAATAAAAAAAACATAATGCAAAGGCAGTGCTTGCAAATTCGTTACTGCTTTAAATGGGAAAGGGATAAGGAAAGAACTAACAACGGGAATATATCATATCATTTATGGGAATATAACATATGCTTTAGCACCAATTAAAATATATGATACCAAAAAACAAAATAAACTCACCAATGATGTGAATGATTTTTTCCCTTTTAGTTGCAGTTCTACCTATTAAAAAATTCTCCGGCTTCACATCGCGATATATTAGATGTCTTGTGTGGACATATTCGATACGATGTAACTGAAATTATAAGAAATATGTTTAAGTATAAATTATTATAATATAGCTTTCTATCTTAATTAATTCTTTACATGTTTCATAAATAAAATACCAGCAAATTTTATAGGTAATTAACAAACAGACAGCTACACAGATATAATATTAACAAAAATAAAGAATGTTAACAAAAATAAAGAAGCACAGTTTAATTTTGAACTTATAAAACTTCTTATTATTATGACTACTTAATTATTAGTTAAATGCTAAAAGGTGTGGTATGGGAACGATAATCAAAATAATCTGTTGTAGTGTTTATGAAACTATAATTTCACTCTAATTTCATTTTTCGGTTTGTACACAAGTGCAATTGTATAATGTTGACCTAACCATAAATAAATATCCAAACGTTATCTCTAAAGAGGACTCACATTCACACATTTATTTGATTTTCATAAAAGAGGTTTAAACTTCAATATTGCAGATGCAACCGTAAATTTCCCTGATAAGAAGATGCTAACATTGCTTAAATGTGACGATAAAAATATTATCTTTATACCAAAGAGTTATCACAAAGGTGCATAAAATGAATGCCACAAAGGTACATTTTAGTTAAATATGCTTCTATGATACTAAAAAGTAATAACAATTAACGTACTCTAAAAACTGTTTACTTTTGTTTTTTATTAGGTATGTTGTAGAACATGGAGTGGGACAAATAAACACATCAATTTTTTCGCTCATTCTTGTCCTGAACGAACGCGATAATTCCCTTATTTACGGTGTATAATGTGGCAAGAATCATTTAAATAATTATACCCTCAGAGTGTCGAATGCCGCGTAACACTTCTTCATAAATACGGTTTATTGTAAATACAACAAAACAGGATAATTGAATATAATTCAGTATCGACAATAACACTACTTATTTGTGATATCGTGCCATATATTTTTATTGTTTCGTAGTCATTATCATTATATTTTTTTTTATATTTCGATCCATTTATAGGTATAATAGTCATTTTTCATTCAGAAACGTTTCAAAAATATGATTCTAAATAAAACGTTATTTAAAGAACCCATGCGTAATGCATAATGCATTTCCCACAGGGATCCGAGAATCAGCTTAACAACAAGAGCGTTGTGCATTGCACTGAAGGATAAACGTGTATTGAACGTATTAGTACTAATTTGAGTGATTTCAAGTTTGCGATGAGTCGGCCGCGGCGTTACATATTGCACTTGTGTATGAACAGCAAATTATACTGTATTCAAAATGAAAGTTCCGTAAGAGCGACCTAAATGTGAAGGATCCAAATATTTAGGTGTCACGTAAATGACACTGAGTAAGGACAATTTAACCGGGCATTAATTGACTTGATTGTTTTTTGATTACCGATCCCATCAGGTTAAATTGATTGCAGACAATTTCCATTATTAGTTTGACAGAGTTATCTGCTGATGTGAGTCAACTTACCAGCTGCATAGCGATCATCAAGACAGTCTTTAGAGAGAAACGACGGCCGCACAAGTCGAACAGATCTTCGAGCGACGGGCCCAGTAGCTCCATGACCAGCGCATTGTATTTACCGCACGGCCCGAAGTAGTACACCTCCGGGATACCTTCAGCTGTCGAAGGTGCTAAGGGCGCACGGGAAACGGGGCGGGGAGCGGAGGAGACGGTAACGTTTAGTACTCACACGGAGGCCGGAGCATTGCTCTCGCTCGCAGTAACGACACAACACAGAAGCCGATTTATCGTCAGAAATGTCGCGAGAGCAATGCTTAAAAAATAAACATACAGGAATAAGGGAAGGAGTGGGCAGACCGCGACAACGCCACGAGCACGGCGGTTGCCCTCGCGATGTAACTATTTAATGTTTATATCGGTTGCGGTGCTGTGTCACGGCTGTGCTACAACCACCTATCTACCGTATCGCTGCAGGCACTTACGAGCTGCATCGCAATCAAAAGGACTGTCTTGAGCCTGAACCTCCGTCCGCAGTGCACGAAGAGGTCCTCTAGAGAGGGCCCTAGCAACTCCATGACCATGGCGTTGTAGCGGCCGCCGCACGTGCCCAAGTAGTACACTTTCGGTATGCCCTCTGAGCAACGTTTATTCGTCAATACTCTTTATCGTTTACATTTTAAAGGCACATCCCTATTGGCTTATCTTACTAATTATGTGTAAAGCAATGTGAAACTATGATAGCCTAATTTTGTGTTGATAGTTAAAGACTGTGATTAAGTTCTTTACTGAATATCTAAGGTAGTTTTATAAATTTACTTTATAACTACGAAGTGCATGAAGATTTCATTTGTGTAACATCAATTTGAATTTAAGAGCAAACATTATATAAAACTTGCGCGTTCTTAAAACCATTATTAGCATAATAATATATTGTGACAATCTTAAGTCCACATAGGGATCAGCTGCTAACTCCTTGAATGGCTTTGGCGGCCGCGGCGGCGCGGCGGTGTAGTTGGAGAAAATTGTTTTATCAAGATAAGTGTGTTTATCTATTTCAAAATAACCATATGACGTCACTATTCCTATTAGCGATAGCTTTTTTGTTTATCTAAACTCATTTGATAGTTTCGTTTTTTATATCAACATGATTCAAAACGATAATTAATTTTTATATACGTGTTTCAATTTAACAAAACTTTAGTTTATAAATAGCTCTACAGAAACCTCTTTCACCGGGCGGCGGCGAAATGAAAAAGAAAAGATAAAAACTATAGAACACGTAACTCCGATAATCAATATGCAGCCAGCGTACTTACCATGAGTTCCTAGTAATTTGTAAAATCGGTACTCTAGATGTAATTGCGGAGCCTTTGACTTCATAGGCTCCATCTTAATCGCTACATGTTCATTGTTGTAGAGATTTTTTCCTGCGGAAGAAAACGATCGTCTTAATGCACGTCCTTGATTTTGATGTGTTTTATTACTGCTCGAGTGAATCAGTGAACGTTTCTCGATCCGCAATTAAGAAAATATTCATATAATGAGGTTAATAGACACGTTTAACTGTAACAATAGAATCGTCTAATATTCTAAAAATAGGTATACATTTTGCCCAATTTCATGGTCAGCGCTGTAAGAGATGTTCTCATTAAGAGTCTTGCTGGGAAAGAATTCGTATAAATGTATCATCTGATAGAATCAACGTATTCATAAACCAGAGTATCAAAAATGCGTCCGGCCCTCGAGTGATCTTACTGAGAGTGATCATTAAAACAATATTATCAGAGAAATGAATCACTTAATAAAAATATAGGTAACTAGCTTTCTGCCCGCGGCTTCGCCCGCGTTTTCAAAGAAAACCCGCATAGTTCCCGTTCCCGTGGGATTTCCGGGATAAAACCTATCCTATGTCCTTTCTCGGGTATCAAAATATCTCTATAACAAATTTCATGCAAATTGGTTCAGTAGTTAAGACGTGATTGAGTAACAGACAGACAGACAGAGTTACTTTCGCATTTATAATATTATATATATATATAGTATGGATATAATTATTCCGGTGTTGACATCATAAAAATGCCATACGCCGTTCTAGATAGTGGAACAGATGGCTCGATATTGACGTAGTCTACGATAAATGTCTTAAGAACGTTGTGAACTGTCGCAAATCACAATAACAGAACGTTTGCGCTATTACAAACTACAAAGCTCTCCAGCAAACTTGCAATGTAGATATTCTATAGAGATAGCGGGCCGGCGAAACACAATACCCTACTTATACTGTCCGTTACTAAAACGAAGAATTAAATACGCAAACCTAAAAATACTCATTCTAAGCTTCATTTTACTGGTAAAACCATACAAGGGATATTACAAATTAAAATGAAATGTTACAATTTCAATGAAGTTGTGAACACATTTACGTGTAGTTTTTAGGGTTCCGTAGCCAAAATGGCAAAAACGGAACCCTTATAGTTTCGTCATGTCCGTCTGTCCGTCTGTCCGTCTGTCCGTCTGTCACAGCCGATTTACTCGGAAACTATAAGTACTACAGTGATGAAATTTGATGGGAATATGTGTTGTATGAACCGCTACAAAAATATGACACTAAATAGTAAAAAAAAGAATTGGGGGTGGGGCCCCCCATACATGTAACTGAGGGATGAAATTTTTTTTTTCGATGTACATACCCGTGTGGGGTATCAATGGAAAGGTCTTTTAAAATGATATAAAGTTTTCTAAAAAACATTTTTCTTAAAGTGAACGGTTTTTGAGATATCAGCTCTCAAAGTCGTAAAAAGTATGTCCCCCCCCCTCTATTTTTATAACTACGGGGTATAAAATTCTAAAAAAAATAGAGGTGATGCATGCTAATTAACTCTTTCAACGATTTTTGGTTTGATCAAAGTATCTCTTATAGTTTTTGAGATAGGTTGATTTAACTGTAATTTATTATATTTGCTGCTACGGAACCCTTTGTGCGCGAGCCCGACTCGCACTTGGCCGGTTTTTTCAAATATTGATTTATTTAAGAAGTAGGCACTAAGAATAGAGAATTTCCATGAGGCTTAAGCTATTGAGATAATATGGAGATGCTCTAGGGCAAGCCAATAAAAGGTATTTTATTGTGCTAAAATATACACGATAATAATTGTACAATCTTCGGGTTGTATTGGTTGTAATATGTAAATGAATTTTGTGGTATTATCTCTCCATGACTTATTTAAAGGATATCGTATCGACCGTACCTATGTCTCTTAGCATTCAACGTAATCGGATCTCAACGGTTATCTTATCAGCTTTCGAATTAAATAAAACAATAACCGCACATCAAAGAACATGCTTCAGTTATCATTATATGTATTACCTTTGTATAATAATTAATATTGTATCCTATTAAATTATTAATCTAAGACTTCCGTTTAAAAATGTTTGTATCTCAAATATGAGAGTATTCTGATGAACTATTCGACCAGCTTTAATTATGTTTTCTATGAACTACGAGTTCATATTATAATCCATCAGATTTGTTTTGCTATCCTCCGAGTCCAATTTCCAATTCTGGGAAGTAGCTTTATATTTGATTTTATTATTTGTGAAAATATCATAGAAGGATAAAGTAATACTACACTAGCGGATTACGAACGAGATATTAAAAGTTTCCAGATGGATTTTGTTGAGCAAACAAAAAGTTTCGACGTGATAGTAATTGATTAGAAAATATGATATCTGTGACGTTTTCGTTTCTATAAATTAAAAGCTATAATATTCTACGTTCGATTTCTAAGAAGCGTATGAAAATCACTTTTCCAAGTAGGTACACAGAATCGATTTACAACTCGGCTGCAATCGAATAGACTTCTTCAAGAAAAAAATCGCTGAAGCGCGATATAGGCATTAGTAAGGTCATTGGCACTGACCGTATTATGCCGCTCTGAGTTGTGACTGTACCAAGACTGCTCCACTTGCGAGGTAATGGGGTCACTTAGGCCGCTACTTAATAGCTCCACTTTTGCATTTTATTGTTAATGAACACGATTTTGTTCAAATTGTTATGTCAACCAACCCCGCGCCATACTGGGCGGTTTTTAGGTAACGTGTGAAGTGTGAACTTGTTACGTTAGCATACGTAATATGTTTAAGTGTTTAAGGGATATAATAAATGATTTATAACTTCACTACCGGCGATTTCTTTACGAACTTTGCATACAAGTTTTTATCACAACGCGTAACGTAGGCTATTTTAGGCTGTTGAGAATTCACCATGTAGAAATGTATTCTCATTAAATTTTAGAATGTAGTTTAGATTCAGTTGCTTATCTGTAATAGCATATTACCGTATAATCCTCATGATTGTAATAAACACAAAAATTCCATCTGATTATGAATAATGTTCTTGGAAGCATATGTAAGGCAAAGGAAGTAAAAGCTTCCGTATTATATTATGTGGGTAATTCTATGATAAGAGGTGACTACTACGGAAATCTATGTAAAAGTGTTTTTTTGATCTATGCATTGCTTTTTTGTGCAATGAATCACACCACTTCAATGCCCTTTATTAAATAACATTACAATTAAATATCCAATTAAAGCATATTTTTGTAAAATTCGTTATAAAATGTAAAAAAGTCCCTACCCTGGCCTGTCCCCTTATCGGTTTCAGCTTAACTAACATACAATACATTCACTCTTTATATTATTTGATAATGCAAACTATGTTTACCTCAAATTTAAGTAAATACACTTAAATGTTATTAAAGAAAAATTCAACAATATTTGTTTATTTTCAATAATTTTTAAACTTTATTTTTGTCCCGCTCTTTTTGTGTATCTACCCTGGCAATATTCGCACCGCCGCTGTAATATAAAATATCAGACGGCCATATTCCCTAACGCGCTGAGCGACATGTAACGACGTGAAGTTAGCAATACTAAGCACAGAAACGGTTAGATCGACGCCATTTGACAGTTGTTCCGACGCGTTCGTGCGGTGTAACGGTTTCGCAAGGTCATTGTGTCTCTCCACTGGTAAGTAATAAAAGTTATAATAATCACTTAATTTATTTGCATTTCCTGTCCGAACTTAGTAATACTGTAATAGTCAAAGCTTGCTTTATTATTAACTAAAACATTTGTTGTGTGAATCAAAATAATTCATTATGTCATGAAAACGTCTTTCCCCTGGCGTATTTCCCCTGGTGAGATTATTGCCAGGGAAGAGACTTACTGACCAGGGGAGATAATATGCATCGTATTTATACTGTTATCATTATTTGGGAATCTTCGTATATTCTCGGTTTAAAACCGTTAGAGTGAAATGACAGATACGGGCTTTTTAGCCAAGTAACTGCCATTTGAGACTTATTTAAGTAGGTGTGTTGTGAGGTGTTTCGTCACTCTGCATAAACTTTCGCACAATCCTGCAAGTGTTTAAAATGGCTGCTTTTTGTAGATTAATATATGTGTTATGTGGTAATTCTATTAACTTCAAACTGTGGTGTTAGTATTTAGGGACTATTCCTGTAGTGGAAATAACTATCGGTACTATGTATACTTTACTAACATTCCATATTCTGTTTATTTCTTCCTGTAACTCTGTGTATTTATTTATTTTTTCAGTGATGGTTTTAAGTAGGTAATGTGAATTAGGGACTGCAATATCAATAATGTATGCTGGTTTTTTGTTTTTATCATGAATTGTAATATTGGGTCTGTTGTAGTGTATCGTTTTATCTGTTAAAATTGCTCGATCGTAGTACATTTTGTGTGTGTTATTTTCTAATACTTGTAGTATGGTGTGTCTGTGTTTTGAATGAGTTTATATTTGAGTGCTAGCTTTTCATTATTATGTATCTCAATTCCATAATACTCGGGTACCATCATAAGGAAGGTACCCGGTCCTTTGGAAGGCTTTATTATTATTGTTTTAGATTATGGCACCACCGAAAAAGTTAACACGTGAAGAAAAATTACAGAAGAAACGTGAAGCAGAGAAAATACGATATCAAAAGATTAAAAATGATCCAGAAAAGTATGAATTGCAAAAGCAAAAAGAAAAAGTAAAATATTTTAAAAAGAAGGAGAAAGGAATTATAAAAACTGTCGATCAAATGACTCCTAGAGAGCAACGTAAAGCACGAAAGATATGGAAGAAGAAAGCAAGAGAGCGCAGACAACGACTTGCTCTTCAAAATCTACCCAATATTCCGGTAGCGCCACCGATTTCAGATTTTGATGATCAAATACCGCAAAGAAATTCAAAATGTTGCCTGATTATAAGTTTCAAGTACAATCTTTAATAAAAGTCGATTATTTATATTGTATTCTTTGTTTTATTGCTTCTAATTCTCTCCCCTGGTCAAATACGTATCTACCCTGATCTTCATGTCTCTACCCTGCCTGATGTATTTACCCTGGCCATCAAAAAAGTGACAAAATATCTATAAAGTAACTTGCCCTTACGTGAATAGATACATAAACGGGCCAAAAGTCATGATATATATGTTTGATGGAAAAACTCCAACTTTTCTCCTTAGCCGTCTCCTCAATAGATGTAAAACCTCTTATTATAGAACTACCCATGTACCACTAATGGAATTTCATATTACAGGTAATATCGATGAAAACTAAATAATACACGCGCTTTTAATAGCAAATATGTACGTACAGTCTCAAAGGGATTTGTATAAACGAGAACTTAATGCGTCAATACAGGGATAACATGAACTTCTATAAAAAAAATCCGTTTGCTAATCTAACTTGCAGATACACACGTGTAGAATAAAGCAAAGAAGAAAATACGTATTTAGCTAGACCTACCATTCGTTTTGATAAATTATTATTGAAGTGAAATTTCTTTAGGCGCCTTGAGAGTAAAATTTCAAAGTCGCGTCATGGCAATACCGTCACATCATGGAGGATATAGGTATCTTAGAATCTTGCCATAGAAGTTTCACTTCAGACATATGTGCTCGGCACACACGCTCTTTTTTATTTTGGTTGAAGCTTAGGAGACGTAAAAATATATTACAATAAAATCTAATGTGAGCAGGGATTTATTTAAAGGTAAAAGCGTGACGTGTTTTAAACAAACTAGTAGGTAACAATGATGTAAACTAACAAACGTCGAATGGATCGACAACAATTATTAGTGGCAGACGTGTTAAAGAAGTGTGGGGTTCGGGGAACCTTGTGTGTTGAGTACAGAAGCGAGGAGAAATTGTTAAACACAAGACACTAAACATTTATAAAATGCCAACAAAGCCGATACGTCTCCGAAAGATTAGGACTAAAAATCATCAAAAATGATTTTAGAACTTCTGATGATTGCGGATAATACTGTTATAATATGTATTGTCAAAATAATGTTATGAAAATTAATTAGAAGGTTTTGCGGTGAGAAACTTATATAAATTTACAGTTTCCAACATAATCGTAAAGCATAGAATATTTGAATTAGTTTACTCTCAGAAAACATTTGTATAATGTTTTCATTCATAAAACCTATTGAATGCTGTGAATATTAAATCGTACGATGATCAATACGAAAGAGGCAAAAGACATTAAAATAGCACTAGTATTGATTGATTTGTATTCATTGTTATTCTTATGAAACAAAGTATCTACGGATTAAGTTTAAATAAAAGACATACAACTGTTGAGCAGTGATTAAGTTTCTATTCAGATAGTGCGTAGGTGCAGAACATAGAAACCAAATAGCTGCTCCTGTGAGCTGTAAATAATATCAATTGAAATTAAAGAGACATCCAATCAAACTCGTTGCGTTTGCAGTTATACACAATAACGCATATTATTAAACATCTGACGCAACCGTAGGTATTAAAGAGCATGAGATGCGATAAAAACTACGAGGCAAAACTTGATCTCTGCTATCAATTTACAATCGACTTTGAAAGGTTTTTCATTCATCCGATAACGGAATGTCAAGTATCATTTAACCTTCTGCACCTAAGTTAAATAGGGCTCATAGGAAATTTCAGAATAACCAAAATCTATGGGCAAAATCAAACAGATCAGCGTTAAATATAGAACCTATTCATCGAAGCCAGAACAAAATAGTATTTGTATAATGCATTCACATAAATAATTATTCTCCTGCCTGTTATTTGTCGAACACAAAGTTGTAACGAGTATTTTCAACGAAACTGTCGTGTTCGAGATCGGAGCACTAGACAATCATGGACACTACTTAACGCCCACGCAAAATTGATTTGGCTTCGGTTTTCTTCGTTACACCGTAAAACTATTAAAGCGGGACGATAATCTAATTTTGTGCGAACGATACGATATCAGTGTAATTATAATCGGGAGGTAAATCATCTGAAACTATCGGATAGTACGTGTCCTCGTTTATGTCAATTCTATTGACGCGGAATCAACCTAATCGCAGCCATACAAGCTGCCGTCGGTGAAATGAAACCTTACTGCTAATATTATAGGGCTAAATAACGCAAAGTCGCCTCAAATTTTGCCCTGTTGTCAACAAACAATGTTCTATAAATAGGAGACTGAAATGTCGGGGACAGCTGAGATACGCATTACACAAGTAATAACGAAGACAAATACAATAAACCAATTATTATTTAATTTAATTGGCCCACGCTTAAAGTAGCTAACAAAACATTTTGTTCAATAAAATACAAATATCCCTTAATTGTACTCATTTCGTCCTACTTTTTAATAATGTAACAACTCTTAAAGCGCAAATTTAATACTCAATTGATTCGAGTTAATAATATTGCAAAGAAAAAAATTCAAACTAGATTATAAATAATCCTGAGTTAAAAGTACAAAACATAATTTGTTGGCGAAACGTAATGATTGTTTTGAATAGTTATTTAAAAAATCTGCGTTAGATATTCACCAACCTCATAACGCTTCTAAGCAAAGAGATTGACCTACCCGTTTTCATTGTCTAACTAATTTTCAACCTTGCGGCAAAGGCTACCCAACGGTCGGTGTCAATTCAAAGAAAACGACAAACGTACAAACGACCAACAATGATTCATAACTCTTAATAATTACGAGTTCTATGTAAACGCAAAGCTACTTTTACTTGCTATAAATTGTAAACGTCATTTAGTTTTACACGTATTTGCATTAGTTCTATTGTAAAGAAGCGATTTAATTTCCCATGGTAAAGACTTCATCTGCTAAGACAATGTTTGCGTTTGCTTTGCAGCGAGAAGTATAGCGAAGTTTCTATGCGAGAACTTTCATTTACATCATGCTCCATTAAATTATATAGCATAACATAATACCTACATGAATAGAAAAAGTTTAGACATTATTCAGTACTATTCTCCCTGTTTTGCAATTCCCTGTTTTTTTAATTCTTCCACACCATTACCGGCTTAGTGAAATTTCCAATTTGTTTAATGTATATTTAATTAATTGATGTGGCGTCAAATAAAAAATATAGTAGCAGAATGTATCAAGTGCGTTAAGAGTTAAGAGCGGTAGGGCAATGGAACCTGTGTGGCAACTTTGCACATCAGCTGTCTAAGAGCGCTATCAGTGCATTGACAAGGTATGCACGATAAACCCGATACAGAGAATATATTCTTAGGAAAACATTAGGTTTCAGCTGATTGCACGTAGACACGCCGAAACGATCCGACTGCATAACACTTGGCAAACGTAACCAATAATAAATAATTATGAAGATTATACAAGTTTCCAAATGCATACCCGGCTTATCTGTTAAGTTTATTTATATGTAAGTAGGTATACTACTGTATATGTATTGATAATAACTAGTTAAAAGTATGTATTCCAAACTAGTATTATTCATAGTGATTCCCCGTTATCGTAGAAATCTGTTAATTCCTCATTATTAATTACATACAATTTTCATTAGAAGATAAAGATAAAGTTGTATTTTTCGAAATGAGGGAAATTTCCTATCTGAGTACAATTTTGTAGTACGCGTACTGTATTAAGCGAGAGAACAGCCTGTTGCGAGAATTTTCGTTTGCACTCGTGCGACTCCTTGATAACAGACCGAAATATATTGTAGGGTCACGATTTTATCTAGGGCAATTGGGGGCAATCTATAAGATTGCCACGAGCGAATACCCGGTGTCTTTATGGCATTCCCTTGATAAATGTTAGCAGTTTATTTTAGTGTTTGATAAGATAGATGATTCTTGAGGTTCCTAGACGTGTATGAATGTACTACGCCTTTAGTTACAACATCCCTAATTCTAACCCAACAAAATAGTTTGAGAACATGCTTATAGGCTTATAGCAAGACAACATTGACTCCAAAATGCTCACCGAGCCTAAGTTCGCCGAAATTGCCGCATCCAATCTTCTTGCCGACGCGGAAGTTGGGCCCGACCATAAGGACGCCGGAGGACGACGTGACGGAGTGCCGCGACGTGTGCATCGCGCTGCTTCCGCCCCCGCCGCGTCCACCCACCGCGCCGGTTGCGCTGCAAACGTGTGAACCAACCATTAACACTGACGACTCATGGTATTCATGGTGAACGTTTGTTGAGCAACAGTTCATCAACAATGTTGTGATCACCAAAAATGAAAATTTGTTTTAATTGTAGATCTTCGAGCGAGAGCATTTCAACATGCGTTAGCAACTCAGCAACACAGTGCTGCCAACAAATCTTCAACATGTTGATTTAACTTTGTTGCTAAACAAATGTTTTCTATGAATACCAGGCTCAATGCTTATGCACTAACACAAATGTGAAATGTAAAAACCTATGATTTGCTGTTATTAATTAAGGTATAAATGATACATGTGTGTCTCAGCTAAGCAGCTTAATCAGCTATTTCATGAAGAGCCTAGTCTCTTTATTAAAAGGCTCCCTTTAATTAATTAGATGAATGAAATCCAGTCATTTAATTAAACAGCTAAGCTAACCTAACTCAGGAGTTTGCCGATGAAAACAATATTTGATGATGTATTGTACTAACTTGATATTAAATATTATGAGTGAATATCATAATGGTTTCAATATTATTATTATTTCCTATAGTTTATGTGTGTTTAATGCAAAAATTATTCAATGAAACAGGATGAATAATGTTATAGAAGTGACTGACTGGAGTAATTTAAATTTTACTGAAAATGTTGTTGAAAACTAGATAAAATTTACTTAAATTAAAATTTGTTCTACATTTACTCTAATTAATGAAGTCTTAGCATGATGATTGCAATAAATGTTAAAAGGTCTCATTTAATAGAGCCTAGGTGTTTAATAAAATGACTGATTAAGCTAGTTGGCTGCAACATTTATATCATTATAAAGAACAGACCTGCAACAATGTTGCTATGTTTGTTTACTTAAATTAGAATTATTGTTACTAAACAAAATAGCATAGTGCTTGAAATTTATTGATTGAGTTAAAACACTGGGCAGTATTTTGTATACAAATTCCTGTATTTATGAAGTGTTTCAATCTACTATTTGAAGTTGTGTCTGGTTGGTAGATAAAATTGGATTTAAATAAAAATATATGGAAGATATTATGTAATGGATTGCTGATTTCTTTGAATCAATTTGATACTGTTTTAATTCAATAAGAAATGAATGAATAAAACAAATATTTTTTTTACTTTTACTATTAATTTTCTCAGTTAGTATAACATAATGCACAACAAAAATCTTTACTCAAATGTATTTGGTGCAAAGAGTGTGTTATTAATATTATTATCATATTTAATAAAATTCCCATACCCATAAGCCATAAGCCGTCCACCTCCAACCATATGATTTACAGTTTTTTTATTCCAACGTTTAGAATTTCACAACAATACATTTGTAAAGTTATGTCTCACACTTGTTCACATCACAACAAATAAATAAATTAACACATCATGTCACTGTTACAGTAGAAACTACACTTATATCAGATTGATCATGCTTCATGACACTGGTGATTGCTGAATATTATCAAATCCATGTGATAAAGTGAGGAGTGACTCTAGTATAATAATACCAAATAAAATGTTTGTGGAGTGTTTATTTTTATAGTATACGATGGCATGTTATATTTTATTTATAGCATTTCCTTGATACAAGTTGCCAGCATTACTACTTTTGACATTGTGTAATATTTATTGATGTTTTGCATTGGTGCTTCTGTAAATATTGAACTGAAATTAATATTGAAGTGTTGATATATTAACCCTTATTCAAACGCGAGCCTGTGGAGGAGTTAACAAAAAAGTAAGATACGTTCCTGGGTAATTTTGGGTCGTAGATTTCAAAAATACACACAAAAGAGGGGTTAGTGGGGGGGAAGTTACCTTTTTTTGGTGGGAAATATATATCCCGTCATCTGTTCTCTCTTGTAAAAAGGTTCGAAAGGTGGGAACTATAGCTCCCAGTGTCCAGTATGACACCAATATTTTAAAACACTAGCTAGTTGCCCTGACTCCACTTGTGAATTAAATTTTATCATAAAAAATTATATAGATCATATTTTTTAATAAAGCAGGTGAAAGTACTCATCAATGCAAGTTTCTTTTACTAAGGGAAGAATTCGGGAATTGAAAAATGAATGACTTCAACATAAACATGGCATTTTTCTAAAACAAAATAAAAGCAATAGGTAAATACTAATGTATTGAGTTAAGATTTCTAATTATCTGATCAGGACATAACGAATAATAATAAATAAGTTGCTTATACCAACTAAAAAATATTTTTTAGACACACGGATTTTATATATAGAATTTCCGAATGTCGTGTGCAGTGACGAACACTGGGATGATATCTTCCCACTTAAAGACTTAATTTCAATCGACTCTACCAAGGTATAAACGAAAGATTCTGGGCATTTTTTCACGTTTCACGCAACCGTAATATAGTCTAGTTTACATAGCTAGAACTCAAATCTACTTATCTAATTTTTTTTCAGCACTACACCAAAAACTAAAAAATAACGGTCGTTTTCGGCTGCAAAATCACGTCACCTGACTTTGACGTGTGTTTACCATGACATGTAATAATTATCTGAAAAGTGTTTCTATGAAAAAAAGTTCTCTGAAATGTTAAGATTGCGTAGATAAATATTACACTGCATTAGGTTTAAGCATATAAAAATAAAACACGATTTACTTCAATCTGAGACGTGGGAAGTATAGCTCCCAGCGTTTTAATAAGGGTTAAATTTAATTGTAATAGTGTAAAATGGAATTGTTGATTGTGGATGTAAGTGTTTTTATTTATATCTTTACATTCATTTAAAAAAAAGGTAACCATTAAACTACTTAAGGAGGAAAGGAGACTATTTCATTTTTGATAAGATATAATGATAAAGAAGAAGTCTATCCAATATATAGGTTCTGAAAGAGATATAAATATTAAAAATTAAAAATATTATTGTTCTAGATAGCAACAGGAATGGATTAATTAATTCTGTATTAATAGAGGCCTAATTTCATAAAAAAAATCTATTTCAAATAAAAAAAAAAATTTGAACCAATACATAATTCAATTATATATTTAAAGAGGTTAACATAGTGACAGCATGGACTTGATGGATAGTATCTTGTAAATTGCTGCCTGTCAATAGGTTATTGACTTTTTCAAGGCTAGCCTTAGTAGAGGTCCCAAATAGCATTTTGAATTTGTGATGCATATAATAACCATGTATAAATTATTTTTTATGTGATGATATCATCACATGTTTTAGTTTCCTCATTGAAAATACATTGATAGAAATTTCAATTATACATATATTTCATTAAACTTTATAATTATAATTACTGAAACAGTAAACACTAATGTTAATTTATCATGCTGTAGATTTAAATATTTTCCTAATAAACAAACAGTTCTGAGAATAAATTCAGTATCAAGGTATATTCTTATCTTTCTTTAGTGACTAAGTAAACCATTATGAAATAAGTAATTAATGAATTCAACATAACCTAGGTATGCTGTTCGAGTAAAGGTTTATTGATTACCTAACTAGAAATTAATAGATCTTAGAGAACCGGTGAGGTTAAATTCAAGTAATTGTACAGTTGATAGGTATCTAATCTAGACTAGATAATAATTATTTGGAATTATAAAAAACAACATAACTATTTCATGGCCATAATAATTTATAATCCTATTTGAGAAAATACATCCTTTATTTGTTAATTAAGAAAATTAATGAATGCTGCCTATATCTTTATATATTTTGTAGTCATTTTAAAAAGTATATTTTTTTAATTACATAATTATGAGAATTTAGTATAAAACAATCACAAAATAATGTACACTCCAGTATAGCAAAGTGTACACTGACTGCAGTGAATCATACCAACCATTATTGGCATTGAGTCTAAAAGTGAAAGTTTTAGTTGCACCACATGCAACCACTACAAGTCCACAATAATATGCTCAATAAGGCCTAAAATTTCAAAAATGTGTATCAATAAATTATTGCTGTCTGCATAGTATATTATTTTTTATATCTATAATAATTTATCTATTTATAGATCCGGCAATCCCTAAAGTTTTTAGACTAACCATTGTGTGTTCTCTAAATTCGTATTGAAACTGAACTTAACAAATTGATTGAACAAAAACAATTATGTATCAAATTCATAATTTGCAATTTAAAAACATTGAAGATTAATCATTCAAGTCTAAGGTTATACAACTGAGATAATATACTTACAATTTTCTATGCATCACAAGTATTTATGCTAATAGGTAGTCTGTCACTATTCTCAATTATAAAATACATATTTGTTAGCTTCTCAACAAATCACTATACTGAATCACTTGTAAAAACCACTCAAAATAGCATGACCAACTGGATGTTTTTCGAAATTTCTCTCAAAATCACACCACTAACAATAAGGGCCATTTTTCTTGTATTGTTTTAGCACAAATTTTGCAATTTCATTAAAACAAACTGTTATATCATTTTGTTTCTAGAGTAAGTTTATATTTATCACAATTTGAGTTGTATTGTAGATAAGCAAGTGATGTTTTTATTAAGAAGTGTTATCAAGAGTATTGTATGAGGCAGAAAGATGTTTACATATTGTGATTCACTAGTTTAATATTATTGGTTGAATCAATCTGTGTTGCTAGATGTGAAAACAATGTCTAATACAGATTATTCATTAAGGATTTTGTCTTGTTGCAAAGGATAAAGGTAAATGAACTCATAAATAAATCAACTTGGTTGATCTTTATAAATGGGAATTTAAATATTCCTAACAATAATTGGATCTATATTTAAACAAAATGGAAACCTTTTTCAATAATTTCATAAAAATCAATAACAATAACAAATGGTGAGTAGGTAGGTATTATAGTATTGATACCTTGATGTTTTATAAGAGGTTATACAAATGAATAGAAAACTAATCGGACAAGTCAATCCACTTCTTCAATATGGTAATAGTGAATATGAAAATCAAGAAATAACAAGTGGCAAAAATTATTAAGGGGTGATTTTTCAATCCTTGGTTAAAACTTATTTGTCGAATAATGTATAAAACTACCATTTTAAAAACGTTTTCTAATTGCCCGTATTTGACAGTTTAAGTGACATTTTAATATTATCGTGTAATACTTTATTGGATGGATAAGCACTGAAAAATCGGCCCTCCAAATGCTTATTGAAATTACAGCCATATGTCTTTATTAATTAAAATAGTGAGTAAGTTGATTTATTTAGATGTCCAAACATAAAATATGTCTATCAGCTACAAATATTTACTTTATAAGAAAATATGATCAGCTACAGATGTACTAAAAGATGATTTAATTTTGATCAAATTATCAGTACTTTTTTATAAATATTATGTGGATTCAACAGAAGTTCATTGACTGCAAAATCCACAAAGGCAAGGCAGTTAAGTTACAAGTTTGCTTCCTGCTCAACCTAGACCAGAAAAACTTAAGGTGTACGGCTTGAAATATTGAATCAGCTTTATTCTTGTAATGAATTTAATGCAATGAGAAATTTTGAGACAATTATTGTAAAAAGAAAGAGGAATGCAAGGTGGAATTCAAATATTTTTCCACAATGTGACTACTAGATGTTTTCACTCTAAAAACATTTCAATTTTCAATCCCCACAGGGATAAATTAAATACTCATTGTTAACTTTTTGGGCTTAAATCAGAAATATAGAAAATCCATGCTAAGGAACCAATATGGTATGCACGAAATCACTGCAGACATATTACATCAAATTATCTCTAAAAGCTGAATATTTATCATTTATCTATATTGTACACTTTACTAGTCAAAGACATTATTAAACATTACACTTGATAAAAATATAATCAATGATAAAACTTGTTATGTATGGATAAAATGACTAATGTATAATGGAAGGAAAATAAATTAAACTAGATCAGCCCATTTCTATCTTAAGATTATTTAATTAATAAAACAAGACAGCAAATTACAATTCAGGATGAAACACTTTCAAACAAACTGTACATTAGCAAGTTTTTAAAGCAAATTATAACAACTATCTGCACCGCCGCTTAGCTAACTAGTGACCAGCAGTTACCTGCAAGCAATGATATTGAACATACATCGGTATCTATCAAATATATTCTAAAAGGTAGACTTACGTGGAAGTTCTCTTGTCGTCACTCTGACGTTCCTTATCCTTATTGCTGTCACGTTTATTCATAATATAAGTAGCTCTGTGTGTCTATATCCGACACGCCAGATGACTCCAGGTGCCCACAGTCACACGGGCCCTCACCACGCCGCAGTCCATTTCACCACGACTAGTAACTATCGCACTGCAATCTCGCCATAACATACACTACACCAATCCACGCCTCAATATTTTAACTATTACTATTTTTTTTCTTCCTTTTCAACACTATAATCACTACACTGTAGAATTTATCTCAAAATCATTTTCGTCACACTGTAACCGCAAAAATGTTTCGGCGACTCGCGAATGGTCTAATATAACGGGAATGTCTACTATTAACGATCGCATATGAGTAATGTCCTAACCGATGGCTTTGATTTAATTAAATTTTGTATTACTATAAACGATTATAGGTCGCTGTGCCAATGTTATGCTCATTGAAGAGTAACAACAAGCTATGTAGGTGGTAACTGGTAGAACTTTTACCACGACGGATGGTAGATTTCATAAACGCGTATCGAATTTTTTTCCAATTATTCACAATCATCAATAGTAGACATGAAAACGACAACGGAAAAACCTAACAATTGACAACACCTTTTCAATGCTGGAAGTCAACCCAAATAAATTTCGTCGGTACAAAACAATTTTTATACAGACTTATCGGGACGGCTTCGTTACATTGAATACCACAACACGTTACACAATGAAAATAACTTGAAAAGAACCGTACGCAATTTTTGATTAGCTTCACAACGTCGCCGAAACATCAAATGGACATTTGTCCCGATAAAAAGTTTAGGTTTTGTAATGGCCACCAATGGTTCACTGAAGTCACTTTTACATATAAATCAAAAGAATTGACTTTATAAATTTTAAAAAAGAAAATTATTCAGTTTGATAATAATATACCTATATAAATACAATCTAATGACAAAATTTCATAGTTAAAAAATATTAGTTCAAAGATTATTTCACTGAAATATCGCCATTCGGCGCATGCGCAAACTTGTAGCAAGTAGAGACAGTGTTGCTAGAACTAAAAGCATACAATTTTTTTATTTTACACAAATAAAATTCATTGTAAAATTTAAACAAGTAATTATTATTATGTTCGTATTTAAAAGAATAATTTCGCTTACTTTCAAAATCCTTCTTTTAATGTTTGCATTTATTTCTGTAGAAACATTATCATTCCTATAATTACATTTTTGGTAATGGTATTACTGGTTACGGATTCGTTCAAGATATCACGTTCAAACACTTTACAATTTTTATTGATTTATTGTAATGTTAATTTACTACTCTATATTTATTATTATTTATATTGCTAAATTGATAATTTTGCTTTAAAATAAAACACATATTTTACGATACTTATACCGGTTGTTTCCTTAGCAGTGTGTTGCTGACCAGTGCAAACTTAGCACCCCATCTATGGAATTTTGGGTCGAAAA
>CAJQZM010025550.1:0-39134 GCA_907164665.1 Colias nastes
TAATAAGAAAAATTCGTTACTAAATAACAACTAAATCACTTTAAAATCAATTCAAAATGTACATTACTCATCTTATCCAAGTAAACAAATCTAATCTGCTACAAAAAATTAGCAAATATAAATACAAACATCACCTAGTCCGTCTATGTAAAATTAATCACTTAAGTATAAGAAAACACAATAATGGGAGCGAGTCGGACTCGACTCACCCGAGCCTGCTCGCTTGTGATATAGGTTATTATGCTTTCCGGTGTACATTCAACGAATGAAATAGCGAACAATATTGCGTTGACAAAATTAAAACTAAAATTGACTGTACAATTAATATTTTATATGTAAATATTTGTACATATTGCACTCTGAAGTAACAAAAAAATTATTAAGAAAAATCTGTCGAAACAAAGAAAGAACAAAAATATATCCGTAATTATACAAATTCATCAAGTTAGTTTTTAATCACAATGTTCGTAGCTCGTATATTAATCTAAGTTCCTATGGCTTACAAAGCTTAGAAAAGATAAATACAGAGGTCATTTACAAAAAATATACTTCTACCCAAATAATATAAAAATAACAACAGCCATCTGTACTTTATTAGATGAATAAAATTAAACATATGTCAAACATATGACAATAGAATCTAAAGGTACCTATATACAAAGTTTAAATGGACACGAGCGGACTCGTGAGAGCCCGCAGCTAATAGACTGGACATGCCACGTTTGGTCACCTCACGTTCGCTTCCGATACAAAAATGAAAAAGATTAAGAGCATTGGAAGGGAAAGCTTTGCAACAAGTGGAGTGTGGGCCGTCAACCGTCGCGCATGCAGTCCGTGCTTCGTCCGTCCCGATCGTTCGTGTGCCGACTCTCCTCATTCCCAGCGATATAAACTTATCATCACACTAATGTTCCATTATCAGCTAAGACACAAATTATATTATGGTATCTCATTACCTATCTCCTGCGAGATTATTACATACTTAATAAATCTATTACAATTTCGAAATTGAATAATATGTATCAAATACGACCGGCTACGCACCGACGGAGTCCGTAACTATGAAGCTATTCGTATGAACCTCTACGCGTCAAATGATGTATAATTACTTATCGAATGGCAGTTATAATTGTCACAAACTCAAGATGCGAAGTATACGTTGTAAGATCCGAGTGCTTACCCTCGCATCCGAGTCATAAGGCATCATATCGTAGCGTAAAGTTTAATCGTGAAGGTTCACTCTAAACACTCATAACGACAGAATCGAATAAAAACATCGTTATGACCCAATCATACCAGATCGCACCATGAGTTACGTTTGTAATGGCAGTGTGTTTTGTCAATACGCCCCTATATCAGCAGAGACACCTAAGACACTCCGTGACGTTTGTGCTTTAACATCTATTTAGATTCGCCTACTGCTAGAATAAAATTATAAATATAAGTCGAAAAGATGTCTTTAAAAGCGGACTAGCGCGCGGTCCGCGGTGCTAGCTCGATCGTTTCACGCTGAATTTATACGTATATTAAGAAATGCATTTCCAAAAACCTCAAACATACATATTATGTAAATTTACAGCACACTAAATGGCATGTAAAGAAGACACATTCAACACGCATTACGCACCAAACACAGACTTAAATTTACGTTAATTATTATTTATTATGGATGGCGGGTGTCGGCGAGCCGGTGACAATGTAACAATGAGACATGAGAACCACGACTACTTGTGAGCTAAGTGTTCGAGTTGACACAGTCGACGAAGGCTTGAAGATTGACACTGCACAACGATTACTATTATTTATTATTAAAAACTTGCTGTAACGACTATACGGAAAATTGCCCAGCAGTGAATTGAGAACACGCTTAGTTTATGATTTAACAACGCTTATGGGTAATTGAGATCGATTAATTTAGTTCTATATACTATGATGATATCCATTCTCAACAATGTAGGTACACGAGTACAGGTAACGCGAAATAAGGCATTTCGTATGTGATTAAAAATTGGCAGTTCTCTTTTATTGTATACGCCAATAGGTAATAATTTACTGTCGATTTAATATAATATGGACTTTTTCGATACATCTTATAGTATTTGTAGGAGTAAGATTTGGCTAAATATTGCGTGAGGCAATATTGCGTGCATGTTTCCTATCCACATTTACAATAAATACTATACCAATATTGTTCCCATTTAATAAGCTCGGCCAAATTGTTATCCAACGCAATAGAGCTAAATCAGCTGCCATTTTCTTTACAAATTATATTCTTAACATCCTAATAATAATTAATTTAAAGTAAGAAACAAATTTTTTAACACAATTAACGAATTTAATAATAAAATTAGTGTTTTAGGGGCCGTCATATATCTAATCTTCATCTACAACAGCTGCCAAACAAAATGCACGCAAGATTGCCTAATAATATTTATTTTGTATATCGGTTAGAAAATACAGATCGCCAAACCTCGCTCCAATGTATAAATTAATGTGACACGAAAAATCTATTTTTGAATTAATTAAATTTATTGCTTAGGCGATTTATGGTATCAATATCTATAGGTACGTGACTGGTATCGTTAGTACCCTCGGCGTCGGCCTGTCAAGCGATATATCAAATGGTTAGGTCGTACCGGAGTGGACTATTGGTGATCTAAACATTGACTCAGTGCAGTGTGACCTGTAAAAACGTATCACCCAGAATTCACTTATCTAACTATTTATACAGGCGAGAAATTGGTGATGCTTTTATGAAAGCTACCGACGACAGTAGAATCTATATGTAATAAGACACGCTTATATCAGCCTACATAAGATATCTCAACACTTTATAAATGTAATCACAGCAATAAATTATAATTATTCGTAAAATGGGACACGGGCACAGGGCAATGGAACATGAATCGGAACTAAAATCGACAGGACACGATAACACGTGACATAAACTATATATAAACAAACACAGTCGAAAATGATCAACAACGTCCGCCGACGGAGGGCGCCAGCTTCGCGGAACGTTACGGCGAACGACTACAAATATATATCAATCGAAAAGGTCAATCGACGCACCGTCAATTTTGGTAAATAAACATAACTATCAACTTTTTTTACTTCCAATAGAAACATCTCTTCATATATTACTTTTTATCTATAACTCTCATAGCGTACGTACGTATGTTATGTATTTCACGAGGCGTACTCGAAGTCTTATCACACAGTCGCATCCGAGTGACCAACTCGGTATCCAGTCGTAACCAAATAAAAACGGGCCGCGGCGCGGCCGAAACGAGGGCCGTCGTTCGGGCCGCCGCCGCGCGCCAACGATCAACACTAAATATATACTCCGAACGTCCAACAGCACATATATTCACTAATCTCGCACACACCGTCGGTGCACTTCACTAAAACTAGCCAGTCTATAGCGTTCTCTCCTGGGGGCTCGGCGCTCAGGCCGCGGCGCGCTAGAGGTCGGCGGGGCGGTCGAGGATGGGCGGCGGCTGCGCGGTCGACACGTCCGCCACGTCCCAGATCTCCTCCAGGAACGGCGGCAGCTTGCGGTTCTTGAGCTTCAGCGAGATGCACATGTTGGAGTTCTGCATGCCCAGCGTGCGCACCTCGGACAGGATGGAGAGGATGCGCCCGAACATCACGGCGCAGCGCGGCGACGCGCTCAGCTGGTTGATGATGTACATGCGCAGCGTCGTCAGGTAGTACCGCTGGATCTCCTCCACCAGCTGCGGCTGCTCCAGCCCGGGCCGGTCTGCAACCAATACCGACATTGTGCTCAACTTGTGCAATGCACTCTACACCAGCCCCAGTTATTTGTCATCATTAATTATAATACCTTTGATCCCAGGTTAAAAATTTTAACAGATTTTATTTCAATTTCAAACTATCGCAAAAGGCACACTGGTAATAAATAACCCAAATAGAAAGTATTCATACAATCTAAAACATACCACTGACATAAATGCTGATATTCCACACACTAATACCAACTCACCTGAGAATATAATAATAGCAGTGAGGAGGGCGTAGTGCACATTGTCCAGGGACATGGCGTACATGCAGCGACAGAAGTGCAGCAGGTCCTCTATGACGTAGGACATGCCGGCCTTGCGGTAGTTGTCGCGAGTGTACGCCTCGTTGTTCGCGAACAGTATGCTGTCTGACGTCGCGTCGTACCGCCGGGCCACTCGCAACATCATCACTTCGCTTGAACATGCCTGGAAGGTGGAATACAGATTAGTTATATCTGTAGAATTTGATATAGGATCTTGTTTTGTAGGGGGCGGTTGACATGAACTTCTCGCATTAATAATAACTATGATAATCTATGTACAATTTCAATAGGTACTACTTATTCACATTACTTGGGCTTAGCTAAGATGGCATTATAAAAATAAGTTGTATAAGTTTAACTGACATCGAAATAAAAAAGTTTGTAAAAATATTTAACCATCTCAGTTAATCCAAGGAATATTTAATAATTGGAATTCGTTTGTTTTAAATAACTTTGGTACTTTGAATTTAAGTGTAAGCTATGGTAATCTTTCAATATCTATTTAAAACTAAATACAGGATTGACCGATATGCGTGAAACGTCAATACAATCTATAAATATGAGTCATATCAAAAATGCCACTCAGCTGTACTGCACTATGATAAAATAATATTATGCGATAACTTGCCGGTTCATTCAATTTTTTATATATGTAATTATATAAATTAACTACCGGTTACAATTATCTCTGTGATATTTTAGTATATATAAGAGAGTAATGTAACATGATCTCATTGTCTAATAATTTTATTCAAAAAATATAATATCTTCAATAATATTAAATTGCGTGCGTATATTAAAAAAAAGTTTGGAAAATCCAAAAGTGCACGACTCATAATGCTCATTTAATTATGAAATATAAAAAAAAAAAAAATATATATAGATATACAGTCTTGTAGTTTTCGTTTTTTATTAATTGCAATTAAACGACACTGAATTAATTAATCATTCGCATTCAGTGACCTACAATCGTCGATTAGAATATTTAAAAAAAAAATTTAACTCAAATGATGGATTTTTTCACAAGTTATAGTGTTTTCAGGTTTCACACATGACGGACAGGAAAATTTTTTGACCTATTTCGGTGTTTTTTTCCAATTCTATTGAAGTAAATCAATTTTTAAAAAGTATGGGATTAATCTCCATTAAATTATCTCGACAATAGTATGCAAAATATCTTGATTCCGTGAACTAACAAGGCTATAATAATAAGAATAGCTGCAAAAATGAGGCGAAAAAAATTTTTCGATCGTAAAGCACTCTCTGATGCTTCGCATCGTCGTGCAATAAGAAATGGTCACAACATCTTTTATAATGGCCCAATGTAAAGAATGTATTGCAGGTATTTAGATAAATAACGTCTCGGGAGACTTGATATGGAACTGGTAACTGATCCTTTTATTATTGGTTCACAGCATCTCTATATTTAGAAATGTTACCTGCATCAACCTCTTTTACATTTGTGTTAATTAAATGCAGATTTTTCTCAAGGATTCGCAAAATTCTGAATTGCAAATAAATCGATGTAGTCTTTTTGTGCCATTGAAATGGCATTCTTGATCGATCAATGGGTGTTTTTGCCTTCTAAAGTAATAAATTTCGAAATAAAAGTTTATATTTTTTTAGTGCTGATTATCTCCAGAAATGTTATGTATGAAAAATAATAATGTATTTAAACAAAAAATGCATTTTCCTCTGTATCAACTTAATGACCATTTATTATCAGGTTGTTTGAACAAAAAACAATAGCGGGGCCATAAATTTTTCTTATTTTTTTGTATTTATTTGATGTTATATACCTTTAGCAGTGTGATTTGATCAGGTTGCGATATTTTCCCGAAGCCGGGCAGGCCTTTAGCGAACTCCACAATGAGCTGCACGGTCAGGATCGTCATCTCGGTAATTTGACGGAACGCTACGTCCGTGTCTCCATCCTCGTCTTCTGCCTGTTGCCAAGTCTGCAATTGTTATTCATACTTAGGGTGCTGAAGATCTGTTCTTCATCACGTTTATTATAAAATAGCTTTAAATAATATTCCAATTATAGTAAATAATTATTTGTGTAAAAACGCATCATTTTTATGTCGGTCTGTCTTGTATGTATAATTAAGTAATTGGAGATGCTTTTCATTCCAATTAATGCTTATTCAATCGATTTTATGGATTTGAGATCCGTTACTCAACTACAAAGGGAGGACTTCATTACTATTAGTTGTTATTCAAACAAAAATCCAAGAGACTAATGAGGCTCAATGAAAGGGAATCCTCATTATATTACGTGTATTTAGTATATACCTGAGTTACCCTTTTGAGGTCTTCTTCGGAAGGTTGCTCGTAGCCGTCCTGGTACCACACGAGCCTGGCGATGAGGAACTGCTGGTTGGCCGTCAGCGGCGGTATGTTCTTCAACCTGTTCTGTTCCAGCAGTTTCTCAGATAGGAACCGCGGGACCACTTCGTGCTGCAAACATTCCAGCTTCACATAGGAAACGACACATGTTAATATCTCGTCTATATAATAATGATCGTCACGAACATTGTTTATGTACGAGTTTTATACGAAGGAAAACAAGCACGCGAGCCGTAAAATGCTCAGTCCGTAGTAGAAACTTCCCGATAAGGAAAGCATGTGTGTTTATTGACAAATGTGTGTGTTTTCCATTGCTTAGTAAAATATAAAACATAAAGATTACTTATGTTATCGCTTTTTTATGTCTCTTTTATGGGAACTGGTTGTTTGACGGGGTTTAAGACAATATTAATGAAATCGAGTTTCTAAATATAAATACTTCTATATTAAAATTTAAGCATGGTTAAACTTACAATTCTGGCTGCATCGGGCGGCGGTGGATCGCACTGCATGATGGGCGGCATGTGATCATCCACTGTGGTCGTGCTCACTGGCAGCTTGTCCTTCTCCCTCTGGGCTTTCTTCTCTTTCCTCTTCAGCGCGCACTGGGGCTCGGGCACCACGCACTCGGGCCTCATGCCGACCGCTAGGCACTTCTTTAACCGACACTCCTGACATTTTCTCCGCATGTACATATCCATTTCGCACGCATGCCCAAACTTGCATATGTACACTGCGTTTTTGGTGACACTCCGCCTGAAGAACCCTGGAAAAAATAGTAAGCATTTAATACGCACGTAAAAAAATGCATATCTAGCTCGACTAAATCACCTTTGTTCATAAGTTTTATCTGAAAAGGTTGTCTGAAAGGCAATGGTCAGTGACAGCTCAATAGGACACAGTAAGTAAACAAAATAGATAACGTCAAATGTTTTGTATAAGCATGTAATAGTGATGGGCGAGGTGGTCAACGTGTCTTATATTGCGTTGTTGATTTACGCAGTTCAACAAAATATTAAAAGCGAAACTTTATTTGTGAATTTTATGACCACTACTATAATTTTACTAAATACATAACAAGCGATTTTATTCCTTGTATGTTATGTCGTCTGCATGAGGCATCACCGATGAATCAGCTTAGCAGTAGACTGCTCACAGACAGCCATTGTAGTTAGTTTGGAGTGCGCTAAAATGCGTATACCCCTAATAGCGCAGACGCAGAGTACAATGCATCAATTTCATACTGAATAGGGTCACTTGTAATCAGTATTTGGCCAAGGTTACTAGGTAACAATGTAAGCAAACAATTTACTCAAAGGTCGATCGTGAACCTAAATACTAGGAAATCCATAATTGGTAACTAAGATACTTACCTTTACAACCTTCACATGTGAGTGCATTGTAATGATATCCGGAGGCTCTGTCGCCGCATACAAGACATAATTCTTCTTGTTGACGAGGCGCGGGGCCTTTCTTTTGTCGCCTCGCCTCTCCATCTGTGCTGCAGCCGTTCACACTTGATGCTGGAGAGAGTTCCTCGCGGCCTGTAACAAATAACATCTAGTATAAATACTCTGTCCAACGTTTGAGGACCTCATATAAATGTAATCTTATTTGAGCCTTTGAAAGCGTGAAGATATGTATCGTATTTCTTAGTATCTTAATGCAACTGCGCAATAAATGATTGGGATCGGGTGGCCCAACGGCGCCGAGTGTCGAGCATCTAAAATCGGACGCTATAAAATTTGCATATATTTTCACGAACCATTTGTTGCATTGGCGGGCGACTGAAGTTCGTTTGTGTTATAAAAAACATCTTGAAATTTCTTCGTCTAGATGTTTTGGATCAAAACTGACAAGTAATTTTGGGTAGTGTACGTTTCCTGTCTATACAAAAGGTGGATGGAGTTACCGTCCGCATACTAATGTTGTTGGCACGACGTTTCGTAAGTTATTTTAATACGAACGACTGACATGTTTGAAGATAATGCCCTCAAAATATAAGAAATAATACAATTACAACACACTACACTGTGAATTAAATAATAAGTTCGTGGCAAGTGTAATAATAAAAAAAAAAAACAAGATTTCATATCCAGTTTTAGCGATTCCTACTAAGTGCATAAATATATAGCTCAAAACAAGTAACCAAACAAGTTTTTCGGATGGAAAGGCAATTAAATAAGCCGTAAAGTGGCACCATTTAAGAACAGCGCACATCCTTAAAATCTCGTATATTATCATACTGGCCATTTGAAGTGCGTTAGTGAACAGTAGGTTCAATCCTTTGAAATAAAGTTTTTGCTTTGAATACGTCCATTACTCCATTATAACGTAGCCGCAGGTCGGTGGCCTTAGCGCGTACCTGCGTTGCGCAACCGACCGAAATACTGGTGCCAAAAAACTAGTTCGGCGGTTCCACGTGGGATCTAATGGTGTCGGAGGCCACGCTCATATCAGTCGCCGCTTACTCGCCTTTCACGAAAATAAACAAGTATCCAACTATTCTAAGCTGGGCTATTTTTCGCGATATTGCGAATATATCTCAGGGAGATCAGAATAACGCATACGTTGGCACGGTTTCCAAAAAACCTATAGAACACTGTATTTTTGCATTTCTACAATACCTATTGCCCCGGCCGCGGCGTGATACGCAGAGCGTAGAGGAATTTTTATTTGCTGGGTACAAAATTATTTAATATTAGTTTTATTTACAAAGTATATTTTATTTAATGGTACTTACATATTTATTTTCTTACATTTTATGATTTTAAAGCGAAGGTAAACTACAATTGTTTATATTCCTCTGCTAGTTAATGAAACGAGGTCAACTATCATTTCATAATCAAGTAAAAATTGTTTTTAATACACTTTTGGCATTGAAAAACAAATAAAAGTAAAACAATTCCATATTTTAAAATGGCCGGTACTCTGAAAGCCATTTTGGAACACAATTATAGCACAACAATAGTTTGTAAATGCTACTAGTTATTATTCTGTGGTAAATGTAAGGAACGTAGAAAGTTTTAAAAATAGATAACCTTTTTAAAGAATTTTGAGAGCGAGCAGTAAGAGGATAAACGTAAGTATAGATAGTGATGCAATGACATATCTGATAAGCGGTGAAAGTGGCCGCGTTCGAACCGAGTAACCAACTGATGCGACCGTAAAACCCGCAGCCAATTATCTCACTTATGTAATAGAAAACCTTCTGCGTGTGATCATCTAACTTTTATATAAATGTGTATAGTATATGATACATTTATCTTATAGTTAATATTAGTTATTGGTATGGTGATTAATATCTATTGGTTTAAGATTAGATATGTATTAACTTTCAAAATAGTTTGTTTTGGTAAATAGTCATTAAAAATGATAATGAGTGAGAATATTATTACGATCACAATTGAAAAATGCATTTGTGACCTATTAGACAAGGTGTAAGCAATGAGTAATAACGTAATCCACTGCTGAACGAGCCGCTAATAACTGACAACTAGGCACAACAATTCAGCTGCAAAGCTTATGCTCATGAAAAAGAAAGCCAATCAAAAGTTGAATGCACGGATGACCGAGTCAGTGTGTTATGTTATTACGTCCCAGCTGTTCAGTGTTCAGTCATCAGTGTGCGCCGGCGCATAGGAAGGTCTAGTTCGTGGCGGGCCGGCGCGCGTCGGGCGGGCTCGGGCGCGAGAGCGGGACGGCGCGAGGAGACAAGTGGGGCGCGAGCGTCGACCGGGGGCAGCGTGCGGCCTTGACTCTTGCCGCCTCCCCCCGCGCGCGCTACCACCGCCCGCCTTGCCACATTATTTATGATAGCATCAGAACTCGAAGCTCGCGATTCTCTACTAATAATAACTCGTTTTTCCTCTCACGCGATTCGACTTTTTCATTCTTTTAGATTTCATGCCTTTGATGCAGATAATACCTAACATGGCAGATCCTTCGAGCGAATTTATCTGTTAGATTGTACATTCGACTTCCAGTGACTGCCAGATTATTGAAGTTGATGTAGGCAGCACAATCTCAAATTTTCAGTAAACGATTAAATCGATGTCGATCCCTATGTACATAAAAATGCAATATCAAGTTAATTATTTACGCGCACAGAAAGTAACAATTATAAGAAGTTAGTTTATTACACCTAAAACATAAATATAAGTAGTATGAAAAAACTGTTATATAATATACTAGCGGTCCGCCCCGGCTTCGCCCGTGGTACATATTTCGCAATAAAAGGTAGCCTATGTTCTTTCTGAGGGTCTAAAGATTATCTGTGCCAAATTTCATCAAAATCGGTCTGGACAGTAGTTTATGAGCCTATTCATTACGATCAAACAAACAAAGTTTTCCTCTTTATAATATTAGTGTAGATAATTATAGACCAGTTAATCAAGCCAAATAAATTTTTTATGGCGTAACCATGAAAATGCAAATTAACACGAATAACATAATATTCCATTCACAGTAGGTAACCATAGCAAATAAATTTTCTCTAGCAATATTTTTTAATATTTTAAACTCTTTAGCCCCTATTATTTAAGTGAATAAATAGGTTTATTTCATATTTTAATGAACTCGTGAGAAAATTACTGTCATAATAGAACGGTAAATGATCATTTCGGAAAATGATTAATTTTAAATACCGCTAATTCAAGAAATAATACAGAGGATTAGTAAAAATGACTGCCTATTATTTTTCATGAAAAACATAATTAAGTATAATTACGCCATTTTTGGTTCAAAATTATTATTTTAATTTTGCAAACTGGTTTTAATTTTTGTTACCCATTCCTCAATAAACGACAGTTACCTACTACGCGAGAAAATTGTGTTCAATTTAAAGGAGAATGACCACGGGTGGTACCTATCGGTAAAATTTTAGTTGTGCCACGTATTCGTGATATTGTTAATTCCTATTTGTATTTATAATGATCATATGCATCAATATTAAGTCTTAATTATACCGGATAAATTGAAATAATAGTAAAAGTTTGTCTTTTGAAACATGTATGACCACGTATGGAATCGATAAAATACTAGTTGTGTCACGTGTTCGTGATATTGTTAATTCCTATTTGTATTTATAATGATCATATTTATCACTATTAAGTCGTAATTATACCGAATAAATAGAAATAAAAGTAAAAGTTTTTGTTTTGACACATATAAGTCTCTATCTCTCTCTCTCTATCTCTCTTGCAAGCGTCCTGCGTCATATTATGTCATAGTTTCTATTTGAAATGAATGTTGAATGAATGTGTTCGACGCATTGTTCGACGTTATTTATTTTGAAATAATGTTAATTACGATTTACTTTTCACATTTGTCTTGTAAATTAAAATATTACCTATGTAATAAATGTAAAACTTAACGTTCATCGTTAGTTTCAACTCGATAAAGTTTTTTTTTGAAGTGTTGAATAAAACTATTGTTTTATTTTTATTGTCGCGAACTGCGGCTTATTTACAAAAAAACTTTAATCGTTTCTAAAAGTACTAACATCAAGCTTTAAATTGAGCTATATTTCATCTTGACACAATAAGTTTGATTGCGATACCAAGTGCCATAGTCACTTGGGCAATCTCCTTTGAGCTAGCTAGTAGCTACAAGTACATTCTAGTTTCTACCATAGTAGGACACATTGTAAAATTCGCACATGACGGCACATTTAAATAGTGAAAATGTGATTCCACCAAAGTAGTGACGATTGAACAATACTTAACTTTCACTGTGACCTGAGAATCAGGCAACGCAATCATTTCACAGGCGGACCGCGTAAGCGCCTACTAGCTAGTGAAAGTTACCCAAACTTAGGTATTGCACAAGCCTACTACACGTCATTGAAATTCGGGTACGGCGAAAGTGAGCGCAACGCGTCGCGCCTAATAATGTAAGACGCTATAAAACATTCCCTTACCAGACGATGCTAATTAGCCGCCGATGGAAATTGGTTAGTATCTGCGCTTCAATTAATCGATAGACGCTCGAGACAAAAACTGCATTATAAAAAAACCACACGTGATCGATGCATCGGTTGGGCGGAGATCGACTTATAATGTTACTTTCTACAATACTTTCTAGCAAGAGATGTGGGCCGGTGCCGGCGCAACTGGAGCGATCGGTTTCTCCACGCGCCGGGAAAATTGGATTGAAATAGAAATCGCGCGGTGAAAATTGCCATTTCACGTCACACGCTAATGTGGAAACTAAGATGATTATGTTTTCATTCTCTCGATAAATGCTGTTCGAGTTTCATTTGCAACGTGTTCAGCTTCATCGAGATAAATCAGAGAGGAGGATATAATTCACTGTCAAATCTCCTTGCCGTATCTGCAGTTGTTCTAGAAGTTCTATTGGTTATAGGACTGCAGGATTTGATGTTTTTATGTGTGAAATAATAGTTAAATTTAGAATCAGGAAATGAGGATGCGCTTAGGGCGGCCCGTACTAGATCAGACGCCTAACACGTGGAAGTGTTTACATCCGCTATCCGCTTGCTAACGTCATCCGGACTGAAGCATCCGGGCCGATAAATGCTGCCAAATATAGTCTTATGTTTACAGCCCCTTGTAGTAGTAGGTACAAGGTTCGAATAATTGTGTTATATTAAACATGAGGTTGTAAAGGACGAGCGTCCATTAAGACCACAAAATAGAGAGTAGTCGTAAACCTCAGTAGGTACATAGATGCACGCATACGAGATAGGTGTGTAATGGATACGCGTCAGCTCCCTATGTATATTGACAGGAGGTGCTTGGATTACATCAAGCCTCTCTCTTCCCACAGTGTTAAACGGTTACTCACGCTTTTTTGTCTCTGTCTATTCCCCAATTTAGTACCGACTGCACCCACGCTAGCGGGCCTTTTTGAGTAAACATGGGAATGGGTAAGTAAATAGAAAAGGGAGAGATATAATTAGAATTAATGCCGCACGTTTCCCCACGTACACGTAACCTCCGGCTGCACATTCGGTGAACGTTTTGTTTCATTTAAGCGTTCATAAAATTGTACGCCGCGGTAATTTGTGTCATATCAGTACGGTTAGCCTTGTCACACTTATCCTGGTAGTTCTGACCTCGCGGCTACAGCGAAAACAGCCGTCGACATCTGTCTACATCCTTGACATCTCAAAGCGCCCTTTAATCCCGTTTATCATACTGTTTCTACCAATTTACTATTATTCATAACCGCAATCGTTATTTATTAACCTCGTTCTATGAAATTGTTATACAGTTTATAGAAAACTGGGTCAAGGCACGTTATGTGACGTCAAAAACTTATCGCCGTAGAGCAATCGTCATAAAGGGCTAATTAAGACCGGCGACCAATTGGGTCAACGACTCTTTGTTAGTTTGATAAAGTATTTTATAATTAATGGAGACACTAGGTCGGTATGGATTTCCAACAGATGCCACGTGTTACACGTTCAGAAAATCCTATCGTAAGAGTTAAATTTTAATATTTGTTTTTAGGGCAGTGTTTCTGCCGTCTATTTTCCTTGTCTTAGATAACGGAGTAAACACACAACGTACGTTTAAACAAAATATTTAGCTTTTTTGGGTCATTAACATTGTATCACAGGACAGGATTAACCTCAAGGAGGAAAACAGTATGGTTGAAAGTAGGTCGAGTGTCTGTTGTCGTGGAAACCGGGCTGAAATAACATTTAATGTGGCTCGATTATGACAGATTTTGCGTATTAAATCATCAAATAATATTATTCTATCCATATTGTTTACGAACAACCACTGTTTTGGTTTATCATTCATAAAGTGTAAAGTCATATTATTATTTAAATACCATCCGGGAAGATTTAAGGTCAGTGACCGTATATCATACGCGATAAGTAACGCTACGAAAACCGTCGCCTGGCAAAGAATTTTTGTTTTTCCACGAATTGTGACGACAAATAACATTTTATGATTAGATTATGATTATTATTCGTGATTCTTAAGTTTATCAGCCTGACATTGACCGTTATTTATTTAAATTTCTACTGAATATTTGATATGTATGGATTATATTTATTATAGGTTGAGGCAAAAGAATAACCTGTAATAAGTGTTGGTAATGCACGCAAACTTCAGGTATGGCACGTCTTTGAAATTAAAACTTTATCGAAGAAGTAAATCGGTATAATATAAATTCTCGATACAGAAAAAGAAAAGGCATGGAATAAAACTCAAACATTAAAATAAAACATCGAAGCGGTCACACCGGCAGGGCCTCTTTGCTGCATGACCAGATCTTTGTAACGAGCAAAAACTACAGACAACAACTGAACAACATCGAAACAAAAAAACAGACATGAATGTTCACTTCGATACAAGTAAATTGATTTCTGCAAGTCATAGATCAAACGATTCGATCACAGCAAAAGAATAGCAATACGATTGTGTAATGCGAAGTATTTTGAGAGGTATTAAACAATTAAGTGGGCCGCATTATATCAAGGTGTGTTTACGTGGATACGATGTGACAGAAATAAGCGTCTGATGGCACATCTCGTGAACTGTGTCATGGGCTCGGCCCACGCTCGTCGGAAGGTCGCCCGCCCTCTACAACTTTATTTTATGCCGTTCTGGCTGACACTTCATTCATCAATACAATCATATTACATGGAACTGCTAAAAAATGAAAAAGTTCATATAATATTTAACATCTCGAAATGAACGCACGCTAATTACGATTTAGAATGTCAGTGTGTGTGCTTTTGTTCAATGTACGTGTTGGCGGTTAACATTAATCCGTGTTGTCAGTATGATGGATGAGGCGGCGGTGACAATGCGGGAACGCACAGTTCTCCCTCGCCCATCCTTTCATACATTATTTTTGTACGACACTGTTAGCTGGAAGTGTACCCTAATCACCCGCTCACCGAATAAACGAGCCGCAACGTATCACAACATTTCATACCCCGTTACTCTGCCGACACAGCAAAACTTCCCAACGTTACAATGTTCTTACTTCTTACTCCTCACGTTCTCACAACTTAATTTTCTGACGAACTCCGAAGAGCTAACTGAATTGATTTTTAATTCTTTTCTCACGTTTGGTGCTGATTCAACTTTCATGACTACTATTTGCTTACTTAGTTAGGAGACTTTCTTGATTTTGGTGTTAAACATGTTTTCAGATTTACGCTATTCCGATTTCTACTTGATTTTGAATTAATATTTATAGCATTTTGAACAAAAATCTATCGAAATTATGTAACGTACTATAAATTTACACATTTTATATGGAACTCCGATCTATAAATGGGTATAAATGGGCAGCGTTAGTGAAACATTGTTAGCACATATTTTGTATTCCGTCGTTAGATTCTTTTACCGCGCTGATTTTAGAATTGAGGCAAAGTTTTTACAATATTTCATTGCTCCATACGTCAAATTCCGAGGCGCGAGCATAATGGTAGCTCTAAAGTGAGTAGCGATGTACGCCGTTCTGGCCGAGTATCGGTGTATTTTCACAGTCTGTGTGAAGACAAGCGAGAGCAATAGCATTCCACTGGCGCGGCTGACCGGTTCCCAAGAGCAGGCTGTTTACGGCTGGACCAGATATAAATAGATATGCTGCAACATCCATCTCCTTTATGTTTTACTTTTTACAACAATATAAAATATACCGAATGACTTTCGAGCGAGAATGACTTAGAGAGCTCTTTATATGATAATCAATAGCAGTATTGGAATGTACTCACAAATTATAATTTACTAGCTTCCGCCCACGACTTTGTACGTGCATCCCCGTTTTTCCCCGTTCCCGCAAGAATTTCGGGAAATCCTTTCTTAGCGGATGCCTACGTCCTAACATCTACCTGCATGCCAAATTTCAGCCCGATACGTCCAGTGGTTTGGGCTGTGCGTTGATAGATCACTATATCAGTCACCTTTGAGTTTTATATACATATATAGATTAGCAAATTGGGCTCCGTCTCGAAGGATGCAAGATAATAACAGAGATAGGAGACAATAGAATGATGGATAGCTACAGGACGATGTTCACGAGCACGGCCGCCATTAATTTAGATACATATCTCGACATTGTTAGAATAATGTACGCGAGTTATTCGCCGCCGACAGCTATAGAAATAGCGATAAAATCTCAAACTTGTTGAATATTGCAGTATGTTACATATATATACAGTCACTTTCACTCGAAAGACAAGTCTCTATCATTACGTTAATCAGTGTTAATGTCAATTACGCTTCTGTAATGTGTGCAAAAGTTGCAGAAACAAACGCACAATCCGCCGTACATTCTTCTAGGAATATCTTCATAAACACTGAAGTGTTGCGTAACGTAACACGTGGAGTTAAGAACATTGACCCCGGAATGTGACGCTGATAGCGTTTCACTATCACGCACCTCGACACAAGATAAAAATTAAGGCACGATAACAATATTCGGCGTACCCTTAGAGGCTTAGAAATTATCGAGCGAGTACATGCACAGGTACGATCGTCAGTCGCGGCGGCCTTGCCCAATCATCTTTACATTCTGTATTGCTAGAGTCACCTAGATAAGTTCGTTGCATAAACGACCTCGTAATGTCAAAGCGGGTCATTGTCGCGTTTCGCGAGCGACGCGTTCACCGCGCCGCGCCGTGGCCGCCGGTTCCCTCCGCTCGGGTGCAGGTTAGATGAATTATATCGATTGAACCGAGTCTCCTTCGACGTGTCTGTGACCCCGATGTAAATAACCTAAGGCGGTAGTACTATAAACAACTGACGCTGTTTGCGTCAATCGCTGGTAGAGCGCGGGCTCGCGGCTATACATCGCTCTACCATTGATGTTTTCAACTACAGTGCGTCTATTTTGGGTGCACACATCAAACAACGGGGAAGTCAAGGAAACGTTAAAATGGAACGAAATTTTATGTGCATACTCGAAGCTCGTTGTTTACATAGAGTGCCGAGATTAAATAGAGTCACTGAGTTTAAAACTGTCCCTCGAACAGTACATATGTACCAGTACTCTATTTATGTGTATCTACGCGCTTGTATATTTTGATTTGATTTTATTAAAAATATAAAAATGTAGAAATAAACTAGCAGCATGAACAATAAGTACTATAAGTTTATAGATACTAAATAAGGTGACCTATATGATAAGATTACTTCAATAGCTCCACTGCACACAAAGCATACGTATGTTGTGTCAATGTGTGAATTAGTCGGCGAGCTCGCCGTACAATGACATTGTCGACCTTGACTACCGCCTCGTATATCAAGCACTCACACATCAACAGAAGGAATGTATTCGTCACGAATATATTTAAAGATTTCGAAGCTAGCAAACATAGTTCGACCGCGTTGTAACGTTCGAAGTTCATATCGTGTCTGAAAACATTGACGGTGCTACGCAACTCGTTGGTGTAATAGATGAATTTGGGGCCCTCTGTGTTCGTATGATATACAGCAGTTCAACACACGATAAGGTGAATGCCAAAGCGCCATGCAGCGATGCACAACGATCAAGGCCAGGCGAACTAAATTATCAATCTGTTTTAAATGCATTGAACTAACACACACACACAATTACACTGACTCTATTTTTGTTCGTTACATAAATGCATATAATATATTTGATTAAATATAACGAGTAAGTATATCAAAGTAAAGAATTATACGCATTATATTCATGAATGTAATAACTAAGATAACATATTGTATGATAATTAATCCACTGCTATAGAAATAAATGGTCTAGTCATAAGTCAATGTTTTAATCAAGTGTTTAAATTCTAGACATATTTTATATCAAAATTTATAAAGTATTTAAATTTTTTATAAAGTATTTAAATTTTAAATGAATACTTAATACTGAAAAATCACGGACAATAAGTTGAGAATTCTTGTTGACGGAACATTTTTGCCAAATATTTTCTTTGATCTTTAATGAATGTTTGCTTCATTACCACGTCTATAGAGTAGGAAGATGTTTTAAAACAAGAGATAAAATCACAAGGTGACGCTGTTCATGATGATTTATGGAGTGCGTGATAAAGTTTTATATTTTGATTGGTGTGTAAATTGAAATATTTTAACGACTCGCACACTATCGTGCGATGGTCTATACTCTATCTATAAATAATCAAAACTCAGTATGAATAATTCACGAGCACTTTGAATTCTGACATTTGTTAATTGAAATATTTTAGACTTTTATCCGCCCGTTCCGTTTTATTTTACGTAAATTAGATTTACGTAAAACAAGGCTTATAAAAGCAATACCACCCACTGGAAACATGTTCTGGTATACATTCCCCAGCTTAAGATCTCAGGACACAATAAAGTGTAAGGACATTTGTGTGGGGGTAGCAACAATGTAGCTATACAGGAGTTAATACTTAATACCTTACATTTCTTATATAATATAGACATTCATATTAAATCCAGACAAAGTCGTTACGAATCAAGACCTATTCAACTTGTACTCATGAAAAGATTGCTTCGTAATTTAGTATCAAATGATTGCCTAGAAAATGGAATTCTTAGAATACCAGTCATTAATACTATTTTCAGAAAGTCCTTGGATTCAAATGTCAGTCTAAAATTATCAGTTATCTTTTATAATTTTCACACTAACATTGTTGTGGGCGAGGCTAAATGAATAAAGGTTTATTATATATCGATGTACACCGGGAAGTACGTGAGCTGCCTCTGCTATATTGTTCAGGTAGGTGTATTTCCTTTTCGATTGTTCTTTCCTAGTGACATAATTCACGTTCATGTCATATTGTGTGAATATGCCTTGCTTAATTTAATTTGATCAAATGGACATGTTATATAAAAATATAAAAGTTATCGAATTATAAGAGAGGCAAAAAATCAAAGCTGTCAATCGAATGGTTTTTCTACGTGTATTATTCATATGTATGTTGCTTTGAAAGTTGGATTTATTGCAAAATGTCGGCAAATTGATAACATAAATTTTGGATTTAATGTTATCTTAAACTAGATTCAAAGGAAATACGTCTATTAATCAAAGTATAATTTCGTCAGACATGTAATTTATAACTAACCAAGCGGTAACAGGTTTGTCTTGTCCCGACAATACGTGCGACTTCTAATAAAAGGAACCGGTCAACACTTTATATGATCACGATATCCTTAGCTTAGTTGTGTTTAGACTCAATGAGATACTCTTGTAATATCTTTACTACATTAGCCAGTCCGTTATGATTATTGGACTCAGATCAAAGATTTGATTTTGGGCATAACGTTACTAATAACAAAGCCCGCTTTGTGAATGTAAGCGCTCTTGAGCAATGTAACAGATACTAACGAAGAGATAAATAAAACCATTATAAGACGTGCACGGAAATCGTCGTGCTTTTTTGCTTTATAACGTATCGAGTTTAAAAGCAAAAATTCGAAGAATAATCAAAACCTCATTACGCGGGCACAATCTGAATCACATAAGTTTTGTGAGAAGTTCGTGACGCGGATTCAAGTCACGTCACAAGCTTGTAAGCAAATAAATTTGAAGAACAAATAATTTTCCGTGAAAAACATTTAGATTTTTTCTTCGCGGAGAGCAAATGACAGAACGACAGCATGAGTTACAGGGGAAAATACGTGTAGTTGTAGATTTTTACGTGATTCATACATAAATTAACAGAAAGTTGTTAGAGCAGAGATTGACGATTATCACGATTCTATCTGTTTTTGTTAGAAGAAATTGAAACCCCAGTGATTCCTATCAAGATAGAGGCATCTCACAGTTACGAAGACTGGCTCGAGGGAGATAATAGAACTAACAAGCGACGCGATGGCAGCGCGCGCGCAGCCGAGCGAGACGAGCGCTCGACCGCACATCCGCCGAAGCCTTCCTAGACCATTTTAGCTAAGAAATTATCTTTTGGAACCTTCATATTACATTCAAATCTTTGGACAAAGCATCTAAAGTCGTAAAAGTAACGTTTTCAAAGCTATGCCACAATTATTTACAATACGATTTTAATGTAGTGTATTTAGGGGCTAATAATACGAACAATATTTTCAATAGAAATTACTTGTTTTCGCTTTTTAATAAACGTGAACAAATAATGGAAATTATATATTGTTGTAACTATATACGCTATTACTTTGTGTTTCTCTTTAGTGGTTTAAGTGTCAACTGGTAATGAAATAAGTTAAATTATTAACACAGGCAATAAATACGGATTCAGAAACAAGTGTTTTTAAGCAAGCTGCAATGTCGTTGAACTCGACCGAGCAGAAAATTTTTCTATTGTGTAAAGGTAAATTAAAAGACAATGACTAAACTATTTAAATAATAATTGGCAGTATTTGTTCGAATTTGGTAGTGGGTTTATTTCGTCAGGATTTTGCTCACTATTGATTGACACTGTTACTGACGTGTGTTGTGCAGACTTAGAAAGGGGTCATAGCTATTAGATTATGCAGTCAAAGGGTTGCAGAATCACGCCACTATTATAAAATTTGTTCCCTTCTGCGCTTCAAACGACAGCTGCTTGTGGGGATCGGATTAAGTAATATTATTCTAACACTAAACGTCCATAATCACAACTTTGTAGAGTTGCTCAGATTTCTATGTTAATTCAAGAACAACTTCATTTAGCGGCAGTTTTGAATAGGACGACGAATCTTATTATCGTTTTGAATATGTCGATGGAAATATTATTGCTATTACATAATATGTTTTATTTAAAACAGATGAAGTCATAAGCTATCTACTCTCTACACTGACTGAGGTCGGCGACCTCTTTGATTAAGGAATCATCAATCATGACTCTTGTATACAAGAGGATATCGCATTTCACACTATTGAAATATTCTCGGATATCTAATATGCTGCCTTTTATGTAGTAGCTGGAAAATAATATTCCATTAAGCCGACGTCACAGCCATTTATTACTACTGCTTCGGTGAACGAATTTTCAGGAAATCGAATTGTGAGTCGCTGTTCGATCGAAGCGCGATTTGAATCCATTTTCGAACAATCAACTAATCGACTGAAGGACCTTCGCAGCGGTCCGTAACCCTGTCGTTGCGGCAAACAGACTGTTCAGCGCTAGAAACAAATAATTTCCGGCTATACGTAATGTTATTGCAGAGTAATTAATGCATGATGTTAGCCGGTGCCACTATTTATAAATCGACGTGTCAAAAAACCGCGGTGACCTTGGCGCCCCCACGCGGACGCGCTCATACGTTCACCTCAGGTGGGGCCCGTGGGGAAGGAAAATAGCCCTACAAATATTTCCCTGTGGTACGCAAACACATTCTCAAGATAAACATTGCCGCCCTAAGGAAACATTTGATTGTGCAATTACTGTTATGCATTCCAAATAATAATTATCTTCCCAGTGCAGAAGTAGAGATATCAAACGACAATGAATTTTTAATAAGCATGATTAAATGTGCTATCTATGGGTTTTCATAAAAGTAATAAGAGAATAATAATTCTACCCGCATGTTTGTGTCGCCAGGCAATTATAGTTATCTGTGATAGTTTTAATTCTCATGACTTAAACTTTTATTGATGTATTTAGACAACGGCTGATGCGGGTTACTTTAATTAAGTGGGGGATAATCCCATAGTTATTGCGTTTAGCATTTTCAGTTCTATTTACTTGATTAAATTATTAAAAAAATAATAGCAAATTAGATTTATTCATAATATTATGTAGGTATTAACTATAATGTATTAATGAGTTGCAATTAGTTGGCACGTTTCAATGTTTAGTAATTTATTAGACACAAACAGTTTACTTAATATTTTGGTATCACGTGCGAGGCCGGGTTGAGTGGCTACTGGCTACTACTATTAAAGATAACTTAAATTAACCCCTTTTCTCTTGTATATGGGTCATTGTCAAATTTTGCGCAGGTTAACTTGTCCCTCAAAACTTTTTTACTTCTATACCATTAAAAAGTTAACTGTCACTAAAAACTATACAGCAAATACAAACTTAATCGCATTACTAAACATATATTAATAAAATAAAGGCCTATTTTTCATTTTTTATTTTATTTTTTAAAGTAACATTGTGGTTTTTTCTGGTAACAGAAGGGTTTTCCATACAAATTTGACCTGTCCCAAGTAGCACTTCGTTACAGAAAATATAAAATAACTACAATTTCCAATATACCAACCCACATCAATTAAAATATTACTATAAACAGAATATTGTAAATATTTCTAAGAGTAGATTTTAAAACCGATCAGTGCTAAAATTTATTTTATAAAAAAAATTTTAACTTTGTCCCACGTAGTGTTTGGAATCGTGTGCTCTACTATGTTACTAAATAAATCATTACTCAAAATAGAGGTGGCGCTGCTTTCGACTTTCTATTAGCTTGAGCAAGGTTTCTGCAGCCATTGTGGTCGTTCGTTAGGTCGGGGGGAGGGGTACATTGAATAGGCATGACGAAAGATTTTGAAATCCTCTTCCATAATGTGTGTATACGTTTACTATACAAGAAAAACCCTATATTTCGGTAATATACTTAAATTTAACGAAGATAAAAGCCATTTTTCAAAAAATATTTATTAACTGTGCCAAAACAGCTCGCAGGTGTCATGGCGTAGGCGTGACGTCACTCTTTAGTAAATACGTAATTATTTGTACGCATTGCGAAGAAAATTAAAAAAATATTTATTTAATATGTGTTATAGAAACGAATTTCAAAATTTATAAGTGGTGTGCAGTATTGCAGTGTGAATCCACATAAAAATAATGCTCAAAAATGTGTTAGTAATTATTTCAAGCGAGAAAATAATAAGAAATGATTGTATAAAGTTGGCGCGGAGAACCCCGAACCATGTATTCGTGAATTCGCAATTATATTTCTGTTCTGAGTCGATAAAGCATACGTGAAACAATAGAAAATAAATAAAAATGCGTGTTCTCAACATATTCATAACAACAAAACACATCTGACGTGAGTTGTTTACTTAAGCGTGACGTCACGCGTGTTTTAGTCAAAATGGCCAACTGCAGAATTTCAATGTTTTATTTTATTGATAATCTCATTAATCTTAATGTTTTTAAGATTTCTAAGTCACTATATTTAATTTATTTATTATACATTTTCCCTTAAAAACACTAATACGATCATTTATGGATACTGTCGTCATGCCTATTTCAGTCGACCGCGTGGCGTTGAACGTGCCGCGTGTTTTTATTCCGCATCAACATTGTTACCTACCTATTAACGTAAGTAAAACCGTTTTTTTCTATTATTTTACGTTCAATTTGTTGTTTAAGGGGTAATTATGCTCAATTTGAAATAAAAAAATAACTAAATGCATTATTCTATGATTTATGTCTTTTAGAATGTAAAATTTACAACTCTGTTATCATCATTCTGTTACTTAGCTCATGGTAACAGAGTCGAGTAAGCATGTATTCTTTAACTTTTGTTTGAAATTTTATATTTGTAATATTTTTTTTTTCTTAATAATCGGTTTCCTAAAGTAATTTTGAGTTGTTATATGTAAATAAATCATATATAATTAAATGTTACCTTGAAGATATTGTTACAGGATATTCTGCCGTTATTAACGCCCTTAAAATGCTTCTCACGCTAGCTGAGCAGCAAGCAAGTTAAGAGAAACATATCGCAGTTATTTACAGATTATATAAAATTGAAGTAACAATTACAAACAGTTAACAAGAGATACGAGACGTATTAAAAACAATGCAACAGAGAAAAACGAAAGAAGTCTAAAAATACGGACGGCAATCCAGTAAATCCAGTAAATGCTATTAAAAAACGCCATGAAAAAGTTAAGAATCGGAAGGAAAAGTATGCTATTGATAAAATATTTGACAAGAAGGCCGTTAAATTCTCTAGGCAGGAAATACAAATTATACAAGAGTGTCTTGCTGTGGATCAAAGTTTCATATGAAAAAAATCAGCCCACATGTAAGAAAAATGTTTTAAGAACCAAAATCAATCTTTTCGAACGTGACGACATATCAAGAGTATGCAATTTATTCACTTATAGTACAAAAAGAACAACTAAGTTACTGTGTTACAACTCTGTTACTTTCGTGTCCCGAAGATTAAAGAACATATGTACGAAATTTAGGAAAATCTATTCAATATAATACTGCTATATTACAATAGGTTAATTTGTCAGTTAATGAAGCGGTTATATGTTGTAATTAGCTGTTAATTTATAGATATTTCATGGAGTTGTGTAGAATTTAAGGTTTGTTATCTATACTTATAATAAATCTGTAGAGAGGCCAATTCTGTACATGAAATATATTTAAAAAAAAACTATGAAGGGGTGATAAGGGATCGCTACTGATGCCAAAAATGCAATTAGTAAAATTTTTGTCTGTCTGTCTGTCTGTCTGTCTGTCTGTCTGTCTGTCTGTCTGTATATTCGTTATAGAAACAAAAACTACACGACGGATTTTAACGAAATTTGGCACAATTATTCTTCATACTCCTGGGCAGGTTATAGTATACTTTTTATTACGCTACGATCAATATGAGCAGAGCAGTGAAGGGAAATATTGGGAAAACGGGAGAAGTTACTCCATTTTTTAAGCTTCCGTCGCGTGTGCAGCCTTAATGGTTAAAGCTACATAGAAATCATGTACGACACAAATGTTAAGAACAATTATTATTATTATATAAAAATAAATTCCTAGACAGCATATGTCTATCTTTTAAAATTGACTCACAATAACACGTGAAACTTCAATAGCTTAGCAATTCGGAGCTTTCTGATTATATTTGTCTACTCTTACGTTTACAACACTCTCACTCATCCCTAATTAAAAAAAGTTAACATTATTACCTATTCAATAAAAAAAGAATCATGTAAATCGGTGTAGAAACACCAAAGTTATACATGAAATACGCTATAAGTCATCGCGCGTGAATACAGAATCATGCAGCCATAAGGATTATTTTTGTGTATCAGTTGCCGCGTTCGACGCGCTTCGCGGCGGGAGCTATAAAAAGGCGGCGGGTCCGCACCCGTTTCGCGTTGTCACGGCATCACGTGTGAACGGCTGAACCGATTTCGATAATTCTTTTTTTTATTATATTCCTTGAAGTACGAGGATGGTTCTTATGTAGAGAAAACGTAAATATGTACCACGGGCGAAGCCGGGGCGGACCGCTAGTTTTTCATAAAGTAAGAGTTGACTAAAATTTTAAATGAATTACTGTAAAACTTAAAAAAAGCTTGTGCTTCTAATGGTGATTATAAGATATAAGACTGTAATTAATATAAAAGCCAAAATATGTGCGACTGGCTTATTTAATTTAATGATAAAAGGTAAAGTGTAATGATAACAGAGTTGTATTTTTTCACCACCCTGACGCACTAAATCTGAAATAAATCTTAAATTATTAGCTAAACATCGCGGCCAACTTAAATTAACCCTACTTCAGTTGTTTTAACAGGCACAGGTATAAAGAAAAGTTCAATTTTCAAATATTTTCTTTTTCACATTTTTGAAATCTGCAGTTACGTTTACCTGCGCAAAATTTGACAATGACCCATATTAATTAAATAATAAATACCTTAAGTTTATTTTCTGATAACCTAAAATAACGTTAATTACTTTAATACTGTTGTTATCGAGTTAAGAAAATCTTAACTCGAAACTTTTTTGGTTCAAAAGAAACTGTAATCCATCATAGTTATACGCGACAAGTTCGAGAACTTACTGAAATATAGAAATTATACGCATTATTTGGAGGTCAGTGACTTACTACATAATTTTAAATGCTAAATTTTTTATTTGAAACGCAAGTGATTTTGACAATGTGTCGGTTTAATTAATTCGCGTTGTCTGTTGATAAACGAATTGAACTATTTTGCGCATACGTCTTATGACGTGTTTTTGATGAAGCCTGAACATTAATTTTGTTTTTGTTAAAGAATAAAAGCTTTTAAATTTGCCATTTAGCAACAATATGATCCATTAGCAAATTGCTAGAACATTACGTTGCATAATATATTGTAAAGAAACTGATCGTTTCTGTGAATATTCAAATGATGATTAAAATAAAAGCCTTTCGTTATAAAAACTGCTAAAGAATGAATACATTAATATCTAGTTTAATTATAATAAACACTTAAATTTACGAATCTAACCTACCTTTAAATGTTACGTTTAGTGTGAGGTAGGTACACTTAGCGATATAATGTAATAGGTACTTTTGTTATTTAAATTATAATAGCTATTGAGTGACACTAAAAATTGTGAAGATAAAAGTACACGCCAGCGAAAGTTTTAACTTTTTAGCAAGCCAAGAGTAAATCGGCGAACATATTTCCAGTGGAACTTGCAGAAATTGTTTAAAGCATTTTCTGTGCAATTTATTTTCTTAAACTGCGCCGAGACTGGCCTTTGCAATCGGAATGAATGTGAATTGAACGACTTTATTTTTGTAACATTGCCATTATACATAGATGGCTGTATACATATATATCATGGACATACGTGTGCCTTGTCAGGCGATGCGATTCACCATCGAAGTGGTCTCTAAACCGGTCAAACGAGCCAACCTCTTCGACGAAACCCACTGCATCCACTTTTAAATTGTTTATATGTGTATTACTTTATTTATCGTATGAAAGGAGTCGATTTAGAATATTATGACATATTAGAATATGATATTAGATATTCCATTTATAAATTGGGATCGACATTTTATGGTGACTCGTGGTTTGAGATGTTTCTATATTATGTAGAATAACTAGAAGACATAAAGTTTCCAATAACATATTATTATGTTAAATTGCCTTTGCTTTTTTTTCCTATTATATTAGCGTCGTGTATGGAAGCATTTCACATTCTTTAATCTAAATATAGAAAATTCTTCGTTCATGACGAGTCAACAGTTGATGCTAATAGGAGGGAGAGTCCCTCATCCCGAGCACCCCTCATACCTCCCTCGAGAATTGATGATAGATTAAGTATTGTACTATTCTGGCATCAAAATGGTGTTCCTTTGATACAGCCGAATATAGTCTTGTAAGCTGCGACGTTCTACTGGACGCTCCTCAGTCTAACGTAATTTGCAAACACGTTTGTGATTTTTCTCGAAATTCAGATAATGTTGTGCAATCTTCAATACTGGATTCAGGTGTTTTCGAATGGTGAAAGATTAGAATTTTATACATAATAAGAATAATCTCAATAATGTATCTACATACAGTACCTACAGAAGGATTTCATTTACAAGCGAAGTCAAAATATAAATGACCTAACAGCAAAAGCCACTGAATTATGTTTGCGAGTTCACTAGACATGATTATACCTCATTTTGCTTTTCTAACTATAGCTTACGATTCTAGTTTCTAATGAGATTTGAGAAGTAACTTGTAATTATGGCAATTTCTTATGCTTAGCTACATAATTTCTAAAGGCACTTTCTCCTATACATTTTTATTTTTTATGAAATCAAGCCCATCAACTAAAACTTTCGCATAAGCTTTTGCAGTGTAAGATACACATAAACGCAGTAACACGTCTTATGCACCAGTAATAAAAGGTGTAAAACTATTGAAAATTACTTAGCTAACTTATTAGTAAAGTCTTTCGCATGTTAGGTAATTCAGCCATGAATTAACTAAATTAACATTAGGGTCTTGCTACAAAACAGTTTTGTAGCAAGACCGTTAGTTTTGTCAAACACAAGTAAGGTATGAATGATAAACCTCAATTAGGTAGGTATATCGTATTTTAATTGAACCGGCTTAGTGTTTATCGTTCACAACTTATTTGAATGCGGACGGTTTTCTGTTTCCGGAACACGGGCTGTGGATGTATTAAATTTTCCATGGTAACCTTGAACGTGTCGCGATAACAATTACTCATACAGTGTTCCTCCTACCTATTTAGCGGCCACAAACCAAACAAGCAACTTTGTTTACTAAGAATAACAACGTACACCATCACACCTACCATTCCCCAAGCTCTCGTCGCTATAAGTCTATAACTGACTTGAGTAATATGGGCAGGTAAACATGGGTGGCGTTTTTTTAACCATAGGTCGCCCACGGACAAACTATTCTGTCATTACTAAGATTAGTCACCAATCACCATACTGTACTCTTAACTTAATGGCGTGTGGTCCATAAATAATAATAACGCATGGTGCAATATGCGTTGTTCAATGTCTGATGAAAATAAATGTTCTAATACAGTATATATCACTATAATAAAATGTTTAAATTGATTTTAAGGTTCCGAAAAATAAATGTTTATAACACTAATTAATAATTATTGAAAATAGGTGAGCGGTCTAGGTCAAAGTGGCAAATGTAGGTAAACAAAACGTTTGTATTATGAGCATTGTGCGCAGAGACATCGGCCTGTGTCGCCCGGTCAAGGTATCCAGGCCAAAGGTCGATGACAGCATCGCACCGCCTCGGCCGCAGATCGGCACCGGCACATCGCCGACCGCCAAAATTTGATGTAAACATTTGTATATTCAGCAGCAATTTACCAGAAAGTTCCGATAACTAACCTGATGAAATAGATTCGTTTTCCGATTTAGGCGTCGTGGGTGGCATCGGCAGCGGCATAGACGGCAAGGGCTGCGTGGGCGGCTGCTGCTGCTGCATCGTGCACGAATGTGTACTGAGCAGCGACTGGGTAGTGTTGTAACTGATGCCATCATCGTAGCCCCAAAGCTCGAGCCCATACTCGGGCGAGGCTAGCGATTCCGGCGACATAACCATAGCCGGAGGAAATCCCAAAGCAGATGAGGAAGTCACTTCTGATGAGCTCTCCTCGAGCATACGCAACGGGAACCCTCCGTTGTTGGACCAGCGGCGTCTCATGTCGACGAGCGCGTCAAACGCTCCCGTGTTCACGACCGCCGACGGACATTATCCCTACGTCCAACACTTCACTTTTGGTCGCACTGAACTATCAAAACGCTATAATAACATCCACTAATGTAACCGGCGTCGAGACCGAAACAAATCCTATTTCACCGTCGATCGTCTCTACTTCCACTCCAATAAGACAGAAAGTCTCATGCGCATCGAGTTTTTGTCAACGCTACAATAGGCAATGCAGGGAGGAAAGTCACACGAGTTTGTCTAGATAAAATGCAGAGCCGGAGAAGTTACCGCGTACGTTAAAATACAAACACAAACACGTTACGCGCGCGCGACCGTCGTCAACGAAGTACGCTGTACGTAGAGCGAGCGAACAACGACGCGGCTGCTCTCACTATTCTCACTGCCACGGTCGAGCGTGACGTCACACCGCCGCTCGCACCCCGCAAACACCCCGCATGCCTCAGCCGAGTCGCGCAGCCGTGGCACAGAAAATCAAATAGGTGACAATGTAAAAGCACTTTATCAAAACTTTTTGTTTTAAACAAATTGTTTTCAAAGTAAGTATAACGAGTTCGTTTGCAATATAATCATTGCATATTTTTTTAGTAGCTAGGTGCGGTTTAATAAAAGTGTCTGATTTAAACTTATTATTAAATACAATATTCGTAGAGTCAAGTTCAAAATAATTTTTAACTACATACTTACCTAGGTACCTATTATTGAATGATTTTCGATAAGCGACTATCGAGAAAATTTAACAAAACACTTTAAATACCGTAAATATAAATTATTAATGTACACGTACCTACACATAATAATTAATAATTATATTTAAATACGATTCCACATTAGGTTCTTATAATTCAATTGGTAAGCAACATGCTAAAAACGTAATTTTTCATAGGTATATAACACTGAAGATCAAGGCCTGAATGTTAACTCTATATTTGAATAAAATAAATGTTTTATTTATTTGATTACCTTTTCTGTATATGTTTGATTGGATAAATCTAATATTCAATGAATTTTCTATCGTGTACCTGATCTGCGTTACTAGTTCACCTAATTAAATTCAGGTTATCAAACCAACCTTATTTGAGTAGGTTCGTATATGAATGATGTTATCAAGAGTGATTATCAAGAGAATATATTGTTGTTAATCAGTTCTAGTCATCTGAATCACGTTCGCAACGGGTTTTATAATTTTTAACCGACTCCCAAAAACAAAAGGAGATTTTACGTGTGTGTGTATTTTTTTAATGGAATGTTACATGAATATTTATAATCAAGTTCAATCCAACGATTTGATAACTCTGTATGACGTGAGAATGATGTTCGGTGACAAATTGTTAGTTCGTCATAATCACGTGTTCGCAGGGTAATTGACCTGCTGTGTTTTGGAAGTATCATCTTGGCTAATTTGATTCTTATATCATGATTTGTATAATTTAGTAAGCGAATTGGATAACATAGAGATAAAAGTGTAAAACTTTATTGTTATGTAAATATAAATTAGGCCGTAGGTAATAAATATAAAATAATAGAGCAATAGTTAAATATAAATCTTAAACTATTTATACCTACCTAATTAATTACTCGTTATTATGTGGATGCATCTTTAATTTCGCTAGAAAGCAACTAATAATATTTCCAAACGTACTTATGAAAATAAAAAGCTTTTTACAAGGAGGTACACTTGTTTGAACATCGTATAACAACGTGACTCTACGACCTATAAGTAAACAATAATTGAAATCAGTGACTCGAACCGTCTCATTTCTTGAACAGGGCAAAGTATATTTTTTGTCACCGCCTCTATAGTACAGAGCTACAGAGTACCTGTGAGAGTACAGACAATGTTTGTATAGTCGTGATGTTACTCAGTCATGCGTGCACAAAGTGCTCGATTGCTTCTCCCCCCACCCCGCCCCGACCACTTAAAGTCATCACGTTATTGAAGTCATCGCGATTGTTTAGTCAATGACATTATTTATACAATTTCATACTTTTAGTAACTCATATTTATAGCGCACTTGCACTGTTTCAGATTAAAATCTATTGCATATTGCTGTAGTGGACGTGGATAAGGAAAACTTGAAACAATTGAATGTGAAGAATTAAATCACATGCATTTATAGTTTAGACCTATTGTAAATACTTAGTTACTAGGCAAAACGTGGATTGGTATTGCATTGTTAAGGGATTAAATAATTAATGTAGTACCACGAATTATTTTGAAAATTAAAATAATAGTGATAGGTAATTCATACGTTAAATACCTGCATGATGCGAAAAAGAGTCTGGTAATTTATCCTGCTTACCTGAAACAATAAAAGATTTTGTTAATAATAACAGCATAATAAAAAAGAAGCATGTGAAAGAAAATTGTAGAGATTTTTCAATGTATCTAGGTAGAGACGCTTTCATCGAGTATACTCTATATAAGCCTAATAGATTAATTTTCTTCGTTTATCCCTGGTATATTTCATGACGGATATGGTATGACATTTCAGAACAAAAAACAGAACGACAAAAATGTGATTTATTGAGCGAATCTGTAAAGAATCGCTATGACTAGCTTTCTGAGTAGAGTTCTCTTAAAGTTACACGGCTATTTTTAGCAAGTGCACGACTGGCTTAAGTCTTTCTCGTATTATGTATCATTCGAAGTTGGACGGGTTATTATCGTTGTCGTGTTGTTACTAGCGATGCAGGCGAATAAAAAGTGGACGTGGCGGAATGGTCTGCTGAAGCGCAATTAAGACCAAGGTCTCCGGGTTATCAAACCCGTGTCGGCGACTCGCAGTGCCGCGCCTCGCTGCCGTCGCAAAAAATGTAGCGAATAATGAAGTCGATGGTATTAAAAGATAATAGCAGACTTAACACGCCGGCTGCATAACCTTTAATACCCACACATGCATCGGTGCTGGTCATTCGTTACGTTCAATGGCAGCGTAATGAGAAAACCGAGCGTGCTGAACTGACCAGTGACAAATTAGGTTTTCTCTCACTTAGTATTCTAATTACTGTACATTGTAAATATGTTTTAGTTGCATTTGTAGTTTGAAATGCTCGCTCGATGATAGATCCTGGAAGGACGGAATTTAAACGACCTGAAGCAGAACTTATAGTTTTGGCTGGGAGCCATTGAGTACAGGAGGAAGTCAAGGCTAAAGAGCATCTATTGAATACGCAATGGTAATCCTGTTCGTTGACTTCTATGCACTTGACAATCACTGATGTCAGTCGCGAATGTGACCTGCTAAGGAACCATGTTACCGTTCTATTCAGTCACACGGACGATTATGTAATGTTTAGGCATTTGCAATGTTAGATGAACATAGGCTTTTAGTGAACAGCTTTAGTTTTACTTTCGCCTGCAAGCGCATCGACTTACACTCTACTAGCAAACAATATTTGCCGTATTTCAGTCTCAGAGCTCTAGGAATATGAGCTCTGTTTCGGGTAAAGTAAAGTCCATTCTTGTATCATGAAATGGGGTAGTCACTCCTTTACAGGTTCGTGTTTCATACCGTATGATTTACGTGATATTATAACTATTGAGTCCGCATTCGCAGTGATATTGCACTGGGCAATCAAGGTTTCGCCGCGGGCTAATACTATATTCTAGGCCTTGGGAAAATATAGAATCGTTATCTTGCTTATATTTTGTTTCTGTTTCTTCATATTTATGAGAATTTCATAAGTCTTTCGCTTTTCTTAACATCATATCGTCTTTAAAGGTTTCTGCAGAGTAGTTCATTCCACAAAAAATTATAATATATGAGATTTGTCACTTTTTTAGATATTAATCACAAAACATGTCAAAAAATATAGTAATTGGTCATGTTTTATGAGTGTATTTACGAGTGTTCCTGCGAAAGCGAGTTATTTTTGTATGACAACGATGCGAAGATGCGATGTTTGTTTTTGGTTACATGTTTACTTTGGGACTTTATTGAGCGCCTGTAAAAACAGACGTGCTGCAGGAATCCGGAAATTAAGAGAAAATGTAATAAACAATCGATATTATATGCGTGAAAAAAATAATTAATATATTGGACATACATACTTTTAGCATATGAATGAAGAATTCAAAATTGATTTTCTGTTGGATAAATTCACAGCAGAAACAATCTGTAAAAATAATTTAAACACAAATGAAATAACAGCTTGTTCAGCTCTAAAATATATTTTCACGGATGAAATAAATCCATTTTCTACTATTCAAATTGTATTCACTAGACTCAAATAGGTCAAAGCAATACATTGATGCGTCGACCGTTGTGCGGCGCGCGTGAGTGGCATACAGATGGATAAAATGCATCGGTTGCGTAATGCATTGTCCTCACTGTAGGGTAACGATGACACAACTACATGTTACTGTAATTGGGACACTTTGTTACTATGCAGTTTTATTCATCATTCAAACTATCTTCCCATTTAGCATACTTTACTCTTATGCCTCTAAAAGTTGAAGCCTTAAATTTAACGTATGTAATTATACTTCAAATTCAAGTTATAAGTCATCCTTATTTATAGTCCTAAACAAAACAACACTGTAATAAAACGCTACTGGTTTGACAAGTTCTTAGTAATTTACAAAGGGCAAAGAAATCCAGTAGAGTTTTTTGTTTTATTTTATCAGAAATTCCGACAAAGAATGCACGCAACGTTACAAAAACTTTTAGCTAAATTTATGCAATATTAATTACCGCAAAACAACACTCTTGCTTTCTTAAATTACAATGAAAATGTTCTACAATATAATATTTTATACTAAAATATCCATTTCATTTCTGTTTGCTATTTGTTTCTAAGCAAAGTTAAAACTAATAATAACGTTAATCAAAGAGTTGATCGCACTCTAATTTATTAAGAGGAGATTACAAAACTAAAACATTTAAATACGAAATTCGTGTAGGAGTGGAGCAATTTTTCAATATCAAGGCGGAACAATAAGTAGATAAACAATTTTTTTTTCTAAAAGCTTAAAATGGTGTATCTATTTATTTCTCTGGCATGGTCCGTGTCCGCTGTCACAGAAGCCGTTGACTCCAGCTCGGAAGAAAATTTTGCCAAAAGATAAGATCTGCAGTTTTTTATAGAAAAAGATTGACAGCCTGTGTCGTCTCCCACAACATTTGCCAATTTCGCAATTAGACAAAATAATGATGTATATTTATTTTAAATAAAACATGTGGGCTTTAACGAGATCATAGTTTTAATTTAGAACGAAAATTCGGCGTCCAGATGGTATACAATTGGCATGTGATAAATGAAGTCATATTTGAGCCTCGGAACATAAATCATTCATAGTCGTTATCTAAGAACAATAACTTAATGTAACCTGCAAATGCATAGTGTGCAAGGTTTAATTCGCAAGTGCAGAATAATTGCATGCCAAGTTGAACATTATGTCAGACCGCTGGGAGGCACATTAGTAGTGGGATAAATTGAAGATAATTCTATCTAATTGCTAGTCATGGTCAAGGCTAATAAGCACAAATATGCTATTACATTTGAAGGTGTATCGAAGGTCTAGTCTTGAATTGACATACACATAACTATGACATATTGACTATTCGTAATCACAAAGTATCATTTCGAGACGGAGCTCATAAAAATAATATAAATCACAGTTTCCTTATGACTTGCAATATGAAGACTGTTCGCTGGAATTTATTCCAGCGCCTAATGCACATAAAATTTGCACTTAACATTGAATTGCTCGAGATTTTATTTGCACAATAATTGAACGCGATGAGCATGACACATGTGCTAATACAACGTTGCCTTGAAAATGATTTTAAAAATCGCCTGAATTGGTACGTTTACCTTCCATCGTCGTGTAGTCATCAAATATTTATTATACACTGGCTGATGCTACTAGTGTGAATTCCGCATAACCTATTAAGGAGACTGCCAACAACGGTTTCTCCGTTCTCGACTGACACCTACGAACGTGTGTCCTAGTTGCAGTGCTGGACAATTGCCAAGGCTAGGCTGGGTTTTAGACCTTTCCACATCCAGTTAATTTACCTTACAACAATAATAAAGCGTTTTAAAAAAGTAAGCTTTATGAAGCTAAGGATATTATAAACGAGCAAAATCATGAAACAAGAGCGAAGCCTCGAAGAGGTTTGTGACTTGACGCTACCTTAGGACGCAGTGTAAAAATAGCTCAATGTAAATACATAGATCGTATTACTTAGACCGGCGAAGCAAGACGAACGCCTCGCAGGTCACGGGCACGTCTTAGTATATTGAATTTATAGCGTCGTAACTCGTAGCTGTGATCGCACTGAGAGTAACAAAACCGGCTGTATTGGCGTCTCGGCCATTGTTCACGCTAGGAATAAAAGCTTTGGTGCAAGCTCACATTGCCAATAAGAGCACTTGTATAAACTACCAACACGAGTATAATGCGAGAATTTTACTACCACCTCTCGTAAAACTATTCCGACTTGCCATTTCCTACTGTAGGCAGGAATGAAGTTTCAAATTTCAATTTTAAAAATACTCCTCTGAAAGGAATTCTACAGATTAGCAACGGTAAAGTAGAACTAGTTGAATGAATCAGTTTAAGTTTGAAAAGTGTTGCAAGTGTTTATGGGCGGTGGTGACCACTTAACATCAGGTGGCCCACCTGCCCCTTTGCTTGCTCTGACATAAAAAAAGGACATCGAAAATGTGAATGTATCATCAACTTTGGGAAATTTGCTTTGAATAACTGTAAATTTTAAAGAAAACCTATAATTTAACTCTTGAATAAATACAATTTAACCTATTTTTTCCTGGCATCTGATATCTACCTGTAATGGGCAACGAGTTCAATTTATATTGTTCACCGTTTAATGACGTGTAATTACTTATTATTAAAATGGCATGGATAATCTTGTAATTTAATTGGATATATCATATAGCATTAACGTACCCCGACGCCGCTGTCCGTAGCGAGGTTTTATTCTGCCCTTTAATCAAGTCTTGTAAATAATTTCCGACAATCGATCCCATCACATTGTATCAAGATATAAATGATGACCGTGAAATAAATCTCTTGGTTTCGTTTTTCGATTGCAGATAACTTGCAACAAGACCTTCATTAAATTTTGCTTCTGTAATGCTAATCGATTTAATAAATTAACATGTGGTTACGGTTACAGGACACCTGGTAATGATAGAACGTGTTCTAACTAATGTTTGTCAAGTCTCGGTTCTAGCAGAGGTATTTTTATCGACTTGCTTGAATATGCTTGACATTTCAACGGTCCCTGTACTGTAATTGCATCTGCTGTTTTTTATCCTTGCAGGTTCACCTCTGCTCTATCAATTTAAAAGTTATCGCCATTAACTGACATGTGCTCATAGATTACGCATAACTGGCTGTAACGGTTATTTTTAATTATGTCTAGAAACCATATTATAGTGCTGATCCTGTCTTACAAAAAAACTAGTGAATAAATAACAGTTTTTAAATCAATTCAGCGTGTTTCTTTTCTGAGAGATACAGACTTTTAAGACTATAAAGCTAAAACCGTTTATTGTTGGCAGTGTTTAGAAAATAGATCACATTCCCGGTTAGTCAGAAGTGATTAAGCCTCGACATCTATCAATCAACCAACCAGTTCTATATTTTGTTGGTCGCTGTTCTCCAATATCTATTTCTAGTTGTTTTATTGTATTTCCGCGACTGTAAATCTATTTTATGCGGTCGTTTGAGCAGTTTCGCAAAAGTTATTTAGTCTTAACTCTTAACATTCTCACAGTAATTTAGGTCCAGAGCCGGTTTGAACACGTTTTTTTACCAATAAGTCCTATTGCTATAAAATGCTCGTAAAATAAGTTATTTCGAGCATATTGTGCACCATTACATTGTAATAGAATGGTTTGACATTACTTTGTAGTGCACGGTGAAATATCGTTTTTAACTAGAGCCGAAGAGAACATTAACGTTATCTTTGGAATGCATGACAGCACGTATGGCACACAATGTAGGCGCTACATAGTCCTGCACACAGCACAGTGCACATCGATGAACTGCCCTTGAAATACGATAACGCAGTGTTCGTCGTGAGTCGAGCGTTGCGTAATACATACCGAGACGAAGTTTTTAATCTCCTATAAAATGCGTGAAAGATCGGGGCTTGATGAGCCATAGTCACGACAGGTACAGACGTGTCTCCAACCAAAAAAAAAATTTATAATAATTCTCAAGTCCAAGATCAACGATAATAGTCCATTAACTGATTCGAGTACTTACTTGTTTTTGCAATTACATCTTGAATTTCCTTAAAACTCTCCAATGCATCTTCTAATTTTTTTTCTATTTTCTACATAATGTATTTATTCTTGGTCATTCAATTGCGAAAAACAGTAATATAATTTAGTTGTTCAGTGAAACAATTGCGACACTACGAATTTTGCTTACACAACACAACAATTCATAATTGCTGTGTAAGGATTATGAAAGCATTTGATGTGTACAGAAACGGTTGACGGTACAATTGGGAGTTCGGAAGCAGGTCATCAAATCAGGGCACACTCCAGCATAGCCTTGACCTGGCCGACCGCGCCTGACTCACAGCGTGTGCATCCACTGCAACGTGCGTCACTTGCTCCTATTTATATTTACTTGCTATTATATAATCAACATCTCTCCTCGTATATTAACGTTTAATTTGACTATGAGAGTCATTAGCAGTAATCGCTTGCTGTCCATAAAATGCACTTCTTAGAAATATGCTTATTTATTTAAAAGATCTTATCTAATGAATAACAAGAAGACAAAGTAATGTTGAAATGAAAAAAATATGCAACTCATTCGAAGTGAAGAGGGATTGCATTTATTTTCTCATAGTTTCAACTGCTGTAATTATTGGTTCAGAAGTGTGTTAGTAAAAGAGCATCCTCCAGGACATGCAAGTGGGTCGCCGAACGGGGACAAGGCTGCAGATAGCATATTATTCTATCAAGTCGTTACGCGCCCCGCTATTTGCAGAGCTATTCGCTTTATTAATTCCTAAGGGAATTAAACTCACTCCCGCCGATTCACATGTAGGTACTATTGTGGTACTAGTGCATAAAAGCAAGCTTGGTAATTCCAAAAAATGACCAACATCTTAGCTACAATCCTGTCTAGACATCTTGAGTAAACATTTTAAGATAAATCTTTACCGTCGCGTTTCCTCGATGCATCATAAAGCCTGTAACCCTAAAGTTATCGCGTTTATCTCGGAGGTCAACCTTGAGCTTTGTCGGCGACATATTTACCGAGTGAAGTCGACGGAAAAATATGTTTCTGACGACACGAGCGCTTACAATGATAAATTTATAATTTGGTAAATTTATATTGACCTGTTTCTTCCGTATTCACGAATCACGAGGTCGTCATACGTTTATCAGTATCAGTGGCGACCTTTATAAAATGAAAACAATGCATTCGCTGTTATCATTCGGCCTTCCAGTTTTAGGTTGTTGGATTAACCGCCGGTGATCCGCTTAATGTTATCAAGTGTGAAGATTTTGCATTGATTTACAATCCAGATATGAAACATTCTTGAAACGATCCGTGAAAATTTGGAGCAAGTTATTCCACATTCCAGAACATCTAAATGAATATCCTTGAGTGTGTTTATCGAGTCTCTTCAAATAAATTTGCGATTAAGAAGACATTGAAGCTCCCCAGCATGTGTTGTAACAAAAAAGGAACGCACGTTTAGTTCATCCGCTTTATATTAAGGAAGTGTCTAACATACGTGTCTGTGTTTGGAATACTTCACACATGTAATAACAGCCACAATTAGGTGTAACATGTGGTCTAGTGTTATTAAAGCAATATAAAAATCGTGCAAATTTTAACGAACTAATGTATTTCCTTAAATTATTCTATGATTTATGAAGGTTA
>CAJQZM010025554.1:0-31977 GCA_907164665.1 Colias nastes
GCTATTTAAGTTATCAAAGTATGATTACAAAAAAATTTAGTGTTTAAATGACGTATGTTTTTTTTATAATTAAAAAGTAATAGACCTTCATAGACTTTCAAACCAATTTTTATATGAAAAATCTGTAAATATTTTATTTAGTAAAACGAATTCTGTGCTTAATAGTTTTTTATCCATTTTCATTTTAAACAGATTCGTGTAGCAGCATACAAATGACGTTAAACATACTTTTTCGCCGCCTCACTGACGCAATGTATATATTTGAGCATACAATTTCCGTTGTACAAGTACTACGAATGAACCAATATTCTTCTAATAATATCTGATTTCATTTTAGCAACAATCTAACTTCACGTTCTAACGCTTAGTTAAACGCCTGAAACTCTGTTAATTACCTTAACTTCCGAAACAGTACAAATTCGAAATGACCTGTAAACAGAGTGAATTTGCATGGAGAATATTTTTCGTCAACAATTAGCCAGTTAGGCTTTTGTCTGAAAGGTAGGGGTTGGGTTTAACGACGTTTTAAGAGATTTCAACTCGCGAGACCGGGAGCTTATCTCGAACGTGTTGCCTGCTTGTTACAAAAACCTTTTATTAACTTTACGATGCTTTTAAAGAATAACAGATATAATAAATATGCGGGATTCATTTTACAGCGCGGTCGTTTTACCTCCGGAAACTTTTTACATTCCTATCGTAACTACCGGCACCCCTATTTAATTTATAACGCTGCCCGCAATCTCAAAGCTTAATATTAATGCAAACTCTTAATATTTATTCATCTCCCTGCTTTACAAATTTTATTTCGTATTGGAAATGTTGGCATCAAAGTACAAACAGAACAAGTTAGTACAGCATTTGAGAATAGTCTAAATGTATAATTGTAGCTTAATTTATAATAGAAGTTTTCGGGGTTGCATCAATAGAACATTTGAGCACTTAATTCCTGTTGATCAAGGAACGTTACACGGATGTCAGGTATATTATGAGATACAAAGCCTTTTGCACGTCTGCTTTGAGTGCTACTGTTTAATTGGTGAGACGAAATGCGGCGGCTCTTTGTGTTGTCTGTGCTCACGGGAGTACTAATCCAACCAATGAACCAAGTGCTCTGTTAAGCCAAATTTAGATGGTCTGAAGTTTAACAATTTGCACCGTACACGAGTGACCACACATCTGTGTAAATCACTAGCTTTTGCATTTGGCTTCTTATTTCCCTTTATCTTGTTTCTTAACACAAGTGGCCGTATTGATTGTATTCCTTTGCACTGTATCAACTTGCAATGATATTTTTTTATTAATTTTAAGTTAATTATTTTAAAACTGAATGAAATAAGTAATTCAAATAATGCGCTAAAATATCGTCGTCGTCGCATTTAATGTCTAACGACTTACCACATCCCCAAGATACCGATTGACTAAAACGGTCGTTTATTAATGGTAGCAAATGCCTGACAAATGACATCGTTAATTCTAGAATGTCGAGAAAATTGACCGGTGCTTATGACACACCACACCAGATCCCTCGACGATTAACAATTTCGACTTGATAACATTGAGATATACATATGGAGACGACACCGCCTACATCACTTATGTTCCGCTCAACATACGCCATATGGCGTAACTGCACGCTCATTTTTTATTTGTTTTAAAGTGAAACGCATCAAATATGCCTTCGTGTGTGTTACGATATTGCACAAATAATACAAATAATACGGAAAAGTGCAAAGGAATAACTTTCATCGGTAAGTACCTAACTAGATAATAATTTTTAAAACTTAGTTAGAGCAAAAAAATGGCGCACAGATTTTGTTCGTGGTGTCTCCTCCATACGTAGTAATATTATCTCAATGCTTGATAATGTTGATTTAGCTTACTTCTGAAACAACAATAAAAACATAGTTATACCTATTTATGATAATGATAACATTAGTATTCATTTGTAAAAAAAGCCATTCATGTCAAAAAACCATTCACCTCGAATACAGGTAAATATGTATACGAATTTGTTAAGTTCTCAAACAAACATTCGCAAATGGGTAATTTCGCGTATTTGATAAACAAACGGATGAATTATATTTGTCATGAACCATACAAATCATAAATAATAACCAGCACGCATCTAACTTAGTAGCTTTTCTTATGAAATGAAAGGGCACATAAAACACGAGGTAAAGGCATCAGGAGATGGGGATCATTTTCCAAATGCCGGTGGCATCCGGGATTATAAATATATCTGTGTATGTTGAGCGAGGGGTGAGGTAATACTGTCACAGGCCGTTGTCGACATCGCCCGGACGATGCCTGCTGAAATGATTTATGTGCAAACCGCTCCATGCGATACCTCAATAACAAACTATTGTACCTACTCACTATACACTATTAATAAGTACCACTTGAAAATAATAATCAGGCCAACCGCATATTACTTCTTAATTAGCAGCGTAATAAGGAATACTTAAGGTACAGAATCCATTCCGATTTCATTACGAATAGAAATGAAAATACATCATTGAATAAATGACTGCGCATTTGACAAACGAGCATTCACAGCTATATGCCGCGGTAAGCGACGAGAATGATCCTCCCCATCGTATTATAAATAATATAGGAATCACTCAGGGGACCACGAAAATGTACTGGATTTGCTTAAATATATTTCCGTTTTTGTTTAGTTCGCTGCGGACTTTTAAACTTCGGTAGTGCTTTTTAGTTTTCATATTATTGATCTAAATGTTTCTGAAATAGGAAATGTATATTTTTTTCTATTATTTATAAATTTATATATATATATGGGTTGCTATAAATATTAAATTATCATATTTTTTGAACCATTCTTTCTTCGAACTAAAGTGCTTAGTACTTTTGATCTAAAACAACACTATATTCCCTTTAAACAGCGTTTCTTTTCCTTATTGCAGAGTAATCTCGGCACAAATCCAGCTTATGCATTAAAGGACAAGTTGTATTTTCCGATGTTAAAGAACCTTCCTTGAATAGTCACACCTCACGCAGTATTGATAAAAATAGCAAAGGATAATACGAATTCTTTAGATCATACGCATACTTGTTTTTCTTAAATCTCCCTAAACGACTCTAATATGAGGAATCTTGTTAACTTTGAAATTATTTTCTTTGCCCCGGGAATAATGAGTTCCGTATTTTCAGTGGAAACCGCGGTGACTTTTGTTTAATGGAATGATAATACAAATGGTGCCCTCTTTGTAGTGAGGGGCTGAGGATATTGTTGTTTTTCCTTGGGCGGGTCACTTTAGTTTCCAAGGGTAATTTCATTGCTTTTCTAAAAATTGCTCGTACTAATGGATTTCGAGACCACAATATTAAACTCGAGTTTCTCGTTTTCGTTTCAGAATGAAGGTTGCTTTTTTAGGTTATTATAACATAATAAAAGACAATATTAATCAAGAAAGGATGATTCTGTAAGATTAAAATAAAATAGAATGAGGTAAATTTTATAGAACTTTCCATTAAATTAAATAACCTTTTCTTATCTTGCATAGTTGAATAAATATTATATCTTAATAAAACGTTTGTTAATAATTATGAAAGAAAATAAGGAACAAATTAAATAATTAATTCCGCGAAGCAAATTTTTAAGAAGGCTTGTAAAACTGTCAATAAAAGATAAATCACTCCTAAGTAACCAATAACGCGAAACTTTGTTGTTTAAAAGTGTACCGAAAAAGTTTTTTTTATTTTGTTACAGAATATTATGTAGGTAAACAAATTTAATTACAGACTTGAATTAGCCACAATGGCCAGCTCGCGTTGCGATGGGAAACTTCGAAGACCTCAACTTTAAATGAGTTTCCCTGCAAGTGGTGAACAAAACGTATTTTATAAAAAGACATCTTTGTTTGTTCTTCTCATACATATTATTGAAATACCGGGCGAAGTTTACTTAGGGGCGAATGCTTTAAAAGCTATTAACAAATGCTTACAATGGATAAATTTTTATTGAAAACAGTCGTTCTTTTTTCTAGTTTATTGGTTTAATGTCGCTATCTTTATAATTGAACTGAAGAATCTCATTCAGATAAAATGTTGTAGATATATATTTATTTTATCTCTCTGATTGTTAAAGTATGTTCGTTCTTAAATTTAATTACACTTTAAGTGCAATAGCTGAAACTAAGCGGCTGCATCCCAAAAATCCCCAATATAAAATGAGAATACTATTTGTAGTGAACACAAAAACGTCCACGTAATTCTGGCGAAAGTTTTATTATCACGTTTGTTGCGAAGTCGAGATTACATTATAAGTATTGATCACGTACATAAACAAGCGGAAAGTTGTTTCGGAATATCGTAACTACTAATCAATTTTATTAGAAAAGATTCTCCATTAAACATCAAATCTACGTTTCCCAAAGGCTTAGAATTCGTGAGCCGAAATTGCGGTATTGTGTTGAATAAATTGTTATTAATGACCAAAACGCTCCCTACTTGCAATAATAATAATGGCTGTCCGCGTTTTGTTTAGGGATAAATTTCGGATACATAGTTTAAACTGGGGAAATCTTCCTACCTTGCGGTTGACCTTAATCTTAGGGTATTTGATATTTAGCGATGTATAAATTTATGTTTAGTAAATCTATTTGTATTATTCTTATCTGGGCATTTGTCATAACACTAATAAAATAGGTAATCCTTTCGTATAATATTATTTGGTCGAAATAAATTTCGATTTATACAGATAGGAACTAAGTAGTAGTCACAAATTTTGTACATCTTTATTCAACCAACTCAATACATTTTCCCAAATCGAGTAAAAACATGGCAAAGTCTACCTACAAATAAACCTTAGGGTGATGCGAAAGCTGTTGAATTTTACGATTCCGCTAAGCCGCCTTATAGTCGAGTCCTTCCTGAATATTTTGATTTATTTATGGGCGGCAAAGCGAAGGTAAAAGGGTGGTCCAAAAACAATAAACCTCTACTCGGTCAGGACACTTACGGCGATGCACCTTCGTAAACACCCTTCTGATGACCTCTCTTAAGCTCCACGTACGCATTTTGTAGTGCCCGCCGCGGCCGTTGTTTTAACAGATTTAGTTTTAACATACTAAATTGGGTTAATGCTTTATAAAGTACAGGATAAATTTTGTTTTTGTAAGATAAAGCTTGTAATTATGTAAATTTTCATTCCACATACCATCTTCAACTTATTATTACGAGTCCATAAAAACTTCGCAACCAACTCATTTAAGTATTAATATCATAACATCGGTGTTCCCTTCATGCGATAATTATTAAGTTTAATGGCAAACCTTACCCGTATACACCTTTAATTATCGCTGTATCTTAAAGCTTAACAGAAGCTCAAACAAATTTGCGGCAAGGAAGTTTTATATAGTAAATTTATTATTATGTAATCTACTCATGTGAGAAGACGCAGGTCGCATTAAGCGCTTGCCGCTTTCGCTTCTAACACTTCATTGTGATGCTAATTTAGGGCAGCTCTATGAATATGGGGGTGGCACTCCCGACACGCGCACTTTTTACCTCACCGCGCTAAATTAATTTGAATAATACCACCGATAGGCAAGGAGCTTGAGCGAATTGACTTTTATACGAGTTTCCGACGTAAAAACTCCGAGGCGAATGCGGTAAAAATATTTTTCAATTCGACTTAAAAATTATTTAAGTGCGTGTTTATGTTTAATAAAGCAGACGGGAGATGAAAAGCGGCTTATTTTCAATTATAGATTCACTACGGTCTTCTTTTTACGTTATTAGCATCCCCTTTATAACCTTACGTGGCTACGATTAACTATTAAAACCTTTTACTGCTGCGTCTATAAATGTGTAACTTTTAATAATAGTTCCATTAGTTAGCTCAATTTGATATTAGTTTCCGCTGATAAAATAAATTTAAGTTAGCCCCTAATCACGTCCCGAAAGCATAAGTGTCCGTGTCTCGTACAGGTAATGGTACGAGGCTCCGAGCACTAAGACAAAATTGGCTAAAGCAATCTCGCGCTTGGAAATAAATGTAACGCAATGTAAGTCACAGACTAAATTCTAATACGTTATGCACTCAAAACGTGAAATACCCGGCGTATGAGCGGCGTACGTGTTCGTGATAAAAATTAGTCCGGGGCAATTTTTAAGTGTACCTTTTTCGCTGCAGCATTTACGATTATTCAGAGGCACTACGAAAGTAGCACTTAGAGGAAGCGTAGCCACATTCAGACAAATGTAAGCGCTTTCATTCGCCACTCACATCGTTCTTAAGCCGATTAACGGTGAGCTATTGAAAATATAATGAACCAGAATATTCTATAAGCTTTGCTTATTACTACATTGGGAATATAACTATAATATATTTATATTTTGCGAAGCTTATTCAAGTCAATATTGGAAAAAGGGTCTTGGATTGTTATTCATTTCAATAATTTGTTATTTCTGTACAGATACTTAGTGACATTATAATATTAAACTTAAACAAAGCAAGAGTATAAACAATTCAGCTACATCTAACCAAAAGACGTCTTACTTAAATATTGACAGCTGTCATAAAGCTATTTAATATAAAGTTTATGGGCCATCAAATAGGCAATATCAAACATGTCAAAGTAGGCATTGCGTAAGTGTTTCGGTATTATATTATGTGTTTAAACGTCACTACTTTTCTTAAATAAATTGATTTTTCTTTAACTTTGATAAAATAGACTACCTAATTCAATTATCTTGTGATATCGTAGGTATAAATAGAATACAAAATTAAATACACGCTGTGACCGAAGCAACTGAAAATTAAATATCAACCTACTTATATTATGTTCTATAAAGGAACCGGGGCCCCTCAAAGAAGATTACTTGGAATTAAATAATTTGCCTCATCTGGATACTTTAATCTGTATAATTAGAATTCTAAATCTTTTTTTTTATCTATGCAATAAGAACAATCGTTTTGTACATTATAAAATAATGACTGGAAACGGTAAAACGCCTGATAATAAATAATTTAATTTATGGCCATATTAATTTTAGGGATACTTTTGACGAATCCATTATTTTTACAATTTTAATTACTCCCTATCGCCCCCAGCTCTGCGCATAAATTATATTCTGGGTAAATCGCGTCGGTTATTACTATAATTAATTTTACTTATTACGTTTCGATTGATTTAATTTGACAATTGCTTTCATTTTCTAAACTTTTGTTAGGGAAAAGTTAAACTCTTGTTCAATATTCATTTGAGTTGAACAGAAACGTTTATGTAATAATATAGTTAAGAAATAGAAATGGGATTTAATAATTCATATAAACTAATGAAATTAAGATATTTAAAGTCTTATTTATCAAATAAAATTATTTTATGAACACTTAACATTATACCATCTAAGAATTTTGTTAAGAAGGTTTCTTATTTGATTCAGTTCTAAGCCAAAGCATCGAAACAATTATTATATTTCAAACAAAAGTAGTATTTGAATAATTAAAGCGTTTTTCGCGAACATTGACGAACGATTTGGCGGCAAGCCACTAAACGCTGCTGTTTCCGCAGCTGCGACAAATGTTTGCCCATAATTGTTTGCTCGCATCCATATCGCTATCTGTTATTTGCACACCGAATTAAGGTTGTCGCTTTGTTACACAAATAATGAGTACTCACGTTAATCCCTTGTAAGTTTCGCTTTCATTACGCGGCATGTTGATCAGTCTTAATATGCTAAGTAGGGAACCAGTGATAAATTATTCAAATATTTGCTAAAGCTTCTAGTGCTTTCTTATGAAAATACTTCTAAGATTCTTCTCGTATTCTCAACTCTAATTTATTTCTTTCCTGTTTTACAGCCATGAAGCCATGCTTTTCATCATTATTTAAGTCTGGGTTTCCGTAAAAAAAGTTAACTCCAAAATAAATCCAAATGACATTGCTATTTGCTAGACTACGTATATGGTAATGCTATTTTAACCTAAGCTCACACGCTCGGAAATCACGAGCCTGTCAACACCTCTGAGGGCGTAAAGTGTAGAGCCGCAGGGTCGTCGCCTTGTCTTAATAATGCCTTGTAAAAGTGGCCTGCGCAAACAACCTTCGCTTATTGCTACTCTGCGCTGGCAATAACAGCGGTAAAAACAATAGCAAGCTGCCATCCTTATGAATGCGGTCGTTTTGTTCCTTTAGTAAGGCAGATTGTGTCAACCCACGTTATGTTTGGATGTTATATTTAACCGTGCAGGTGTGACATTAAATTATTCATCTTTATTATTACCACGTTACATGTATGTATTAGTTTAGCGTACAAATTATTGTTTGTAAACGGTATGCGATGTTGTTGGAATTGCATAAAATGTGGAGTTTTAATGTGTACCATGAATGAATAATAGCTATTGTACCTGCTACGTGCGCGTAGCACTACATGATTTTTATTATTGCACTTAGCGATTGTTAGAGCAATCCCTTTGTAATTTTTGCAAAATTAATACGGGAAATAATTTATAGAATATTTCTATTCTAAAAAATACAAAGGGATTGCTCTTCTATCTATTTTTAATCTAATTCAATAACATCCACAACTATTAGTTGTAATCAATATTTCAAAGTTTTGATTGAACTTAATCGTTTAAACCAAACGAGTTATGATTTTGCCTGATCGGAAAAGCTAAACGTTAATCTTGTCAGTCAAAATGGTCATTCAGCAAATTCAACCCTGATCCCGATTCACCACAGTTAGTCATCCGAGATAACACTGCTATTAACGTATGCCTGACATTTTAATAAATCAAAACCGCGAATTTCATTCATTGTAAGTTCCTACCGCAAGCTTTAACGTGACTTGCTGTTTAAAAGCCATCGGGTCTTTTTATTCTTTCCATTGATTCAGGGTATCATTAGTGTACAAATGCGCAACATTTATTCGGGTACATTCATTACGTTTATAGATTCAAATCAAGTTTCATTGAAACATTGATATTGAAGCGTGCGGCTTAGTCCTAATAACCGTAATAAACATCAACGGTAACGAGCTATAGGCAGCAATTCGTGCTGATGTTACACTGTTTTTATACACGGACGGTACATGGGAAAGCTTTCTAATTGCCGGAACAATGCTGAGCCGGTTATTTGCCGGCGGCATTGTTTTTGTCTGCCGGTTCATTTTACCCCACCCTCCCTGAGGCGGGAGATTAATGGAATTTGAATACGCATAGCCTTTGTGTTCGGCTTTACGCGTAATTTAAGCGCGCACCGGCCCCATGAGTCGGCGTTTCGCTCGCCGGTCTTAGAGGATATCGCAGGTGTACGACCCCCCTTATGACTCTAGTGAAAATCACGTATTGCTCGCCTTGTGTGAGATGTGGACGAATTTTTATTCCGGCAAGTCACTGTTAGCGGGAGGATATTATTTTTCATCCTCACCTTTTCATTCTCATTGTAAATACTATTTACGGAACGCTTTTCATCAAATTGCCTTTCCTTTATACATCTTACCTACATATAAATATATACAGTAAAGACAAAGCTTTTACCAAATTTAAATGTTATTCTTTACCGCGAACAATGTTGGTTATTTGCCGAAAGAATATTCCATTTTCCATACATACTGTTAGCGGTCTGAATTGGCCTGTCGAATAAGCGGTGTGTGTGCTCAAAACACTATCAATCATCCTCCTGGCCCCAGACACACCGTGAAATAAAATGTATTTGTTTTATTGGGCAGCTATTGATTTTATAGAAAATGACTGATGTTCGAAGTAGATAAGATACCTCGTCAATAGTGACCAAAGTAAAGTTACGTCATATTGTTCTTTATGAAATAATTGGAAGGGTGCTTTATTTGACATATTTTATCAGGCTCTACGCGTTTTAGTTATCGATTTTGTTAATTATGGTTTATATTTTAGGTACTCAAACCCAGCTCCCCTAGTTAGACCACTCGAGAATGAATCTATATAATAAGTTACGTGATCCACATAATTCATTTGAATATTATACATTATTGTCCGGGTTTATTCATTACTACGCACTGAAAGCATCGATCATTCAGTAAACCCGCGGCTTCGAAAAATATTGACGAGATGACAATACTCGTTTCATTATACCCTAACGGATGACTACATTTTGTAAATTGAGTTCGTATTAGTCGCTGTCCCAAAATCGCAATTTTCTTACTACAATATTAGTGAAACGTATCAGTATTCGTAATGGCCATAATTGAAATAGATATTATAATTTCAGACATAAAGTTTCCGGACATTAATCTTAAACAAAAACAAATCGTATGTAAAATCATAACTAAATTTAAATTGTCCCAAATGGGAAGATTATTCTGAAACCCCAATTTAATCCGATATTAGCGACTCTAAAAATTAATTAAAGCGCTGCGGATTTTATTAACTTACTGCAATTATATTTTCACGTAGCGATTACAGGGGTGCGCCGGTTGATACTGTAACGTCGCCGGCTAAGCGTTTACACGCCGATTTGAAATTTGATCAAACTCCGTAATCGAGGACAAATAAATCTCGCCATTAAAATTAACGGCGACCTCGTCGGTCCTCTATCGACCTCCACAGTAGATTTATAATAGCCTTTCAGAACACCGCCGTGATTATATTACGCTATAAAACGCGTATTATCCTAATTTCATCCAGCTCATATTGCGGAGTGATATTATTATGAAACAATGTCTTGCCTGGCTTATAATTTAATTTACTTAAAATATTATTATTACAATAAAGTGGTAGTACAATAATCAACTTTGTCATTAGAACACATTGTTTATAAGTACGACGAGGTACTTGTTTTTGTAAACTTTCTAGCGATTGGTTTTCTAAATACGGACGCAAATTAAGAATTATAGATACCTCTTGACGCGAAGGTAACGAATCGCCGTAGATGAGATCGCCGGCCACTGGGTTCCCACATTGACAAACGGCTTGGACCACTTCATTAATTGTGGCTCAGTTGCCCGCGACCGGCTCTAAATAATTCACATACGACTGCCTACGACGCCGCAATCTATATCCCATGAAAACTACTATGTTTTATGGATGAAGTTGTACTAATTGAGAACAATGTAACCTCATCGGTTAAAGGTTCCATCTGCGGTGAGAGTCAGACTTAACAGAGTCGTTTTATATTGTATACAGAATAATGTTACAAATAAATCGGTAACAATATAGACGAAGGATAAATACATAATATTATAATCTGTCGAATGTCGATTACGCAAATAACAAGAGGTTAGATGAGGAAAAAGCAGCTGCAGGGCCTCTCGCACCGCTCGTAACTAGAGCCGTTACGCAATTCGGGAACGGCCTAATTGATTCTTCGCCCTTTCGACCAGACGGGGCGTCGCATTATCGAACACAGGTGCCTCTACTCCAATTATTTGCCTCCTCGCGACAAACGACGATCAGCCTACCTCGGTATCGAGCCACTCAATATTCGCTCTACGTTTAATTGTACACCGGATATTCGTTGCTTAATGTAACGCTATGAGCAATAAAAATCGAAGACGATGTCCCATAACGGAAATGACTTAATTTTCACCAAGTCGGGAGCGTTCATTCGCCGCTGGGACCCCCGTCTTCCCGCTATTAAAGGTGTGTGTAAATCGAGCGAGTCTTCGGCGAAGTAAAATATGGGGAATCTCTAGTCGATTTGTATGCGCACCGAACTCCCGCTAAGTAATTTATCTAAAAGTATTTTTGACGGCGAACATAGGATACGGCGAGAGAGTACTTCGAATCGGAGTTTCGACGTGTCTTCACTTTTCCAATTACATTAAAAGCTTAATTAGTAATATTAGTAGTGTCCTCGTTACCGCTCCATACTCTCAGTTCGTAAGAAGGCCGAAGTTTTGAGATGCTTAGATGAAATGTAGCTTGCAATTAGTGTAATGGAAGTAACCTTCCGAGTGAAATTAACGCTATTCTTCTATAGCGCATATAAGGGCGCACTCGGCACAATTATGTTGTGGAGTGGAGAGAAATTGCAACAAGTGCAACGGACCTCGCCGTGTCCACGGTCCATTTAACCCACTCAGTTTGCGGCTGTACCAAAACCTGCGCCAACTTAGCAGGACGTTACGTAAACTATTGAACATCTCGGTACAAAATGCACGCTCCATTACGGTTTGCTTTTAAACTTTGCCAACTTGCCCACATTTTTGTTGCTGAATTTTAACGTCTCAAACCCTTCATAACATTTCTGAGGTGTATTATGTTATTTACACTACCTACGTTTAACGCCATATTGCATGTACGTGAACTAGAAAAATTAAGGACGACTCAAATAAAAAGTGAACCATGAACCATTCACAACTTTTTTTATTTTTATTTAAATGTGTTTAAGTTTCTTCCGTAGAAATTGTACAATTTATTTGCCTCCGCTTTCTAATTTTTTCCAATATATTTTTAACGAGCTGTCGCGTCCCTTATCTATATCAAGACTTTTTTGGACTCCTTACAATGAAACGACGCACAATTGGTTTTCCCGTCTTTCTCTTACGAGGATTTTCTTTTGAAAAGAGTTCGTTTGAAGATTGTCCCAATACTAATAAAATGTTAGTATTAAAGACATTTACCAAGGAGGGTTTTTAAAATTACGAATAGAAAACAGACGACAATATTACCAAACAAATGACAACCGCTACCGTGTAATTTTGTTATGTAACTCGATTGTACATGAAATATAATTCACAATTAATAAGTCGCAAAATTGTACCAGTAAGTATAATGCAACTAAGCTTTTCCGCTTTAATGCAATAACGCTGCTCTTGGTATGTTGAGAACCTTATTAATTTCACTAGCGCAAAATAAGCACGTTGGCCGCCTTCACTGATCTTTAAAATTATTTATACGGATACGGCGTTCTGCTCACAAATATGCTTTTTATTATATTTACATTTTGTTATTAAATAATGCTTATGGAATCTCATATTTTTTGGAATTGGAATTTGGAACTTCATTCAATTTCATTTAATTTAATCATACAAGCCAAGCAGACAAAGTTAAATGCCTCATTTTGTAGTTGCTTTTTATTGCATTACAATAATTGACATTCGTGAACGTTCATAACACTGCAATCGACAACGTTAACTTCAACTAACAATTCAGCTTAGCGGGAGAACAAAACAGCAGTAAACACAAAAGTTTTCCAGTTACCTATTCAACGACCTCATTCAGAAGAAATTCGGTGCTCTTTGAACAAGAGAGTCTATGAAAAGAAATCATCGAATAGGTGAGCGCGTGAAACTCAGAGTAAACATTTGCGTATGTAAACTGGAATTATTCACGAAAAAACTTTTAATGGCGTCCTCGGAGTTCCCGTCAAACATTTATCAACAAAAGAACGAACGTCCCGCAGGCGATAGAACTTGAAATGTATGGAAATTACCCAGTCACAAGCGAGAGAACAATTCACTAACGGCGTAGGCAAATGTTTTTGTCGCGAGCTTGTTTCGTCGGATTTGAGAAAACGGCGCGAACTAGAATAACTCCGCGGATGCTCAAAGAGTTAGCTTTATAAACAACATTTACTTACGAAACTTTGCGCCGAAACGTTTCATTTCACTTATAAAATAATCACACCTTGGCAACTACTTCCAATGTTTATGTGGGGAAGAAGCATTATGTAAATATTTATATGGCTTCCTAATCGCAACGATTAGCTCACAAGTCACAAAAATAAATACGTTTCGAACGGACACCAGTTCATTTGCATTTCAATCAGAACGATATAACCGGTGGGAAGGAAAATCCGCTTCGTCGCCTTACTTAAAGCTTTTGAAATATTTCTATAACTTCTGATTCAACGAGAAAAAAGCCTATTTGAATTGGAAAGATCAAAGCGTAAAAATTTATCGTTACAAAAAAGCGTGGCAAGAATGGCCCAAAAGGCGTCAGGCACTTATTATTTCAACAGAGGCAGTGTCTCGTCTCGTCTTTCATTCTATTTGTCTTTTCGATTGTTCCGGTGCATAGACTCCTCCATTACTCGGCACTGAAAGGAAAGTTTTGTATTCAATTTGGTATTATAATTCCTATTTGAAGTCGCCACGCACCAACGCGTCGACAACGACTATGTAAATGGATGCTTCCAAGATTAGGCTATATTGTCAGCAAAACATTCTGAATATTTTTATCTACAAGTGAGTTTTTAAGCTTCTGCATCGATTGATTCACTTGTACACCCACGTCGTGGATATAGATTTAGAACAGGCAGCATAAATAATAGCAGTGAGGAAGGCAATAACTCGAGCGCCGCATTTATTTATTTAACCACTTGTAACTTCCTCGGTTTGTGTAAATATTTCCGTGCGCTTACCTGACGTGAATTTTTATTCATCCGCGCGATACCCTACGGGAGACAAGGAAACATTTCAGAGTTTCTCTTCAATTTAAAATGGAAACTTATCCCCGGGCTACTATAAAGTCTACATTTTCCATGGAAATCCACCCAGCTCGGTTACGTTCAAATCTAACCGGTGTCCACGCTGAATCCACCTGGATTTAGCGCGTACACTGCAGGCTAAACGCGACCTTACTGAAAGACTTGCATCTTTCACTGCGATAGCTTTTATTTTACGAGTTGTTTTCCGCGACCATTTTGCAGATACTAAAATAATAAGAGTTTTATGTTTCCACGTATTATGTAACTTTTATGGCCCTCGAGCTGAAGCGCTGTTACAGTGGCTTACGAGGGCTCTTTCGAAGAAATAATTAACTGAGTGCTATTCGTATTAGAATCAGCTTCGGTTCTGAGATCGCTGGCGGAATGAATATTTTTATTATGTACGAGTATGTTTATTTTCTTCAATTGAAATAACATACTGTGTACGTTATTTAAAGATAGGTTTCATTTAACTCAGATAATTCAATTTAAGTACTTTTAAACTAAGGAAAAATAAAAATACGTCCAATATTTAAATGTTAGGGAAGTTTTCCGAGTATTGGTTAAGAGTCCGAAGGTACGAAATCACGATGAAGACTTAAGGCCGGCCCGAACGTCTATATTCAAGCGAGAGACAAGGGACCGATAACAGATTACCCGCAAACACGTTTTAAATTCATTTCCCGACCCGAACGCCGATCGCTCCCCGATAAAATGTGGGGAGAATCGGGAAAACCAGGACATATTTACTTTGTCTCCCCGTGGCACCCACGGCCACTTTCTCAGGTACCATAATATTTGTACGGGCCTCGTTACCTGCCCGTTCAGATTTGAGAATATTAGCCGTTCAATCTTTGCAAGTCCATCGTATAGGCGGAAAAGACTAATAAAATTAAGTGATTAGAAGTTTCTTCTGTTTCATTTAAATATGAAACTCATAATTCCATCAAAGTTTTTAAAGTTTTCAGTTAGCTAGTGAAACATAATATGTATGAAATTTAATATATTTTACGAAATAAAAAAAAATCACCTGTCTATTTTTGTTACATTTTATTTTATATTTATATTTTGGGCATTAAAAATATAACTTTATTTCTCATACACAACCGCGTAGGACATGATATTCTCAAGAACCTCAAAATTATCCGAAAAATAATAATGATAGGTACTTAAATAGCTGATAATAACGAAACATACGAGTAATTCACTTAGAAGAAACAGTCTCATCCATCGTGTATGTATCCATTTATTCTAATCCGAGGCTGCATCTGTTCCCTCTCTAATTTACTTCACAATCCCCCGGTGTAATGACATAACTCGACATCGTACAAATATATGTACGTACGATTCGTGCCATGGCTGTTGTTCTAACCGCATATCCCTTACGAACAACTTGTCCACTTACTAACTCCATTAGCGCCAAGGACAATGTTTTGACTCCAGCTATTTCGAAAACTGTGTCCGAACACTTGACTTAATCCAGCCCGATGCTTTGAGCCTTTGAAAAGTTTCAGTTACGTTATCTCGTGCGTTTTCAGGAATTATAACTAAATTTTCTCAAATAAACTGCTCACACAATATTTTAATAATTACAATAACATTTTATACATAGCGTAAATTAAATTGTTACGTAATTTCGGAAATAACATCTTTAATTGAAACGTACAACCTTGTTTAGCAATATATGTCATTGAAATACGCATAATGGCCATTTCGAGGGATGTGAAAGTAGACGAGCGAAGTTAAGATAAATGTATGGGCTCTTGGAGTAAATTACCCGAGATCTTACGTAGATCACCCGGTTGGACATAGCTATATAATATACCTAAAAATTTATCTAATAGACAAAAATATGCCATTGCCATGTTTAATGTTATAAATTAATGATATCTATTATATTTTTGAATAACATGACAAATTAATCCTTATTAATTTGTCATGTTATTATTATATATTAAGAAACCCAGAAATTATAGGTCTTTATACAGTATACATTGGTAATTAATAATATATTAGGAAGACTTGTATAATAAATATTTTTATAAAGAAATGGTAAAATCTGAATATAAGTCACAAAATTATCCTTACAGATTCAGAAAATGTATGTCTGTAGCCGCAGGATAAGTTCAATAGGTACGGATCATAATACGAATAAGCTTCTATTTTATCCAATATTACGAAATACGAAAAAAATATATCATAATTAGTACTTTACTTCTCTCCGACAAAGGTAAAACGACCAAATAATGTACTAATTAATTATTATAACTCTATTACCGCTCATTAGGTTTCACTTATAATTATAACAGCATCGTCGTATGTAATAAGAAATACGGCTTGTAATAATTTTTCATCATTTACTGGCATTAAGCTCAAATAATAAAAAGAAGATACATTAAATACTTTAAACTAACTACGAATAAATAGAGATTGCCAGTAAATGCTAACTGAATTGTTAACGTGTATTTAGATAAAATCCACAGTCTAAACTTGAACGTAGTTTAACAAATTAAACCAAAGTAAAGATTAAACTGGGAGTATTTTATACGGTTATCCGTTAAAATGAACCGACATCTCGGGTTGGAAGTGCTGAAATGGGGACAAAAAGTATTTAAATCTCAGCCGTTTTTATTTATCTTAGCGGAGCGCCCGCGGCGGTTAAATATCTGAGGCTAGCCGACACGGTCCTAGAGACAGAAATGTAAACATAACATTCCCTTTGAAGAAACATCGTTTTGATATTTTTGCTGCGTATACACCCCTTGGTGTGACATACACGAAAATATGTATATTTTTTAATGTTTATTTACTGAGAAATTCGTACAATAACAATTTTCATATTATACAGCCTAAAGCTTTTCGTCCTGTCTCACATTTTTTATTTGTTATTTTCTATATATCTCAAGTTCAAGTTTTAGTTTCTTTTACGATGGTAAATAAGTAAACGTACCTACGCATATTTTTTTCCAGATTATTGCGAATACAATTTAATACAAAAAGTATCGACGGTACATCAATTACCTATTAATTAAAGAGAGAAAAAGTCTTGACTGAAATTGTCGCGTCTTTATTAAATGTCTAAAATTGTCCATAAGTATCGTACTGGACATCTCCTATACTATTATAAATTGATATCAGTTTGAGTGAAATTCTGTATGACTTAAATTACATATATACTTAACTAGCTTACCGCCCGCGGCTTCGCCCGCTTTGTCTAAAACCTAATAAATTATATACTAAAACCTTCCTCTTGAATCACTCTATCTATTAAAAAAAACCGCATCAAAATCCGTTGCGTAGTTTTAAAGATTTAAGCGTACAAAGGGACATAGGGAAATAGGGACATAGGGACAGAGAAAGCGACTTTGTTTTATACTATGTAGTGATTTACATTCCGGTTCGGACCAAGCGATTTCAGTTTATAACTTAACTAGCTATTAAATATTAATTATATCAAATTGATTGGAATTCATCATACATTAATAAAATTGCAATACCAAGTCCTTATTCCATTACTGATACCTAGGTCATGATGTAATGACGGATTGAGATGGATGAATATTATGTGTGTGATAATTTGTGTGCCAAAGTTACTAAGGTAAAAAAATACTAAGCTTTTAAAAACCACTGGTCTATGAATTTTTAAGATCAGTGTCGTGCTCGCTGTAAGTAAATCAATATAAAGGGGAAACTTTTGTAGAGTTGAATTAAATAACTTTTGCTATTTTACCCACATTACAGCTTCACAGCCACATCGTAGAGCTAAACAATTTGCCGCAAGTATGGTACAGCAAAAAGCGTATAATGTTATCAGTACAATTTTATTAACTAAAATATGAATTCCTAACAATCAGTTACCGCACGACGAGTCGAGCAATTTGGAGCAGACTGTTCACAAGCCGATACAGTAAACTGAAGAGGCTGGCTTGAAATAACAAATGAAATCGCGGCCGTGTATCGAACGCGGCATAACATTCGCGAGGCAAAAAGAAAATATGAAAAGGCAGAATATTGCCCGACAAAATTACGATCGCTTTGGATTCCATACGGGCCATTGAGGGGTGAATTGTTACCTTTCTACATTGATATAAATTTGTTTTCTCCGTTGAGCCGAGCTGTATTGATTATATTCGTGAAGAGAACACGTTCGCAATAGCTCATAATAGTTCTCATTTAATGCTTATGCATACAAACAGAACGGTATTGGAATACGTTTTATTTTCATTTCTTATACAATGTTCAATTGAATTTATTATATAAATAATAGGAAGAACTGAACTTAGAAGTTATAATTTAGTATAAATTAGTTTGACATACCAGTTCCTTCAATGTATCAATTTCACTCACATAAGTGAAATTGATACAGTGACGAAATATAAATAGTACATACTATTTATATTTCAGTTCGATTATTAATCTATTTCTTGTATAAGTAGGTATGCGTTTAAAACAAAATATTTCCCTATCTGCAATCACCGATGTGTCCAGAAAGTTCCCTAGAATTGAATGCCGTGTGACGAAACAAATGTTCAGCTGAAGTTTGATAGTTTCTCATTATTCGGTCGTGCCACTGTCGCAAAATTCACTGAGCCGATTTGCTCCTCGAGTTGCTAACAAATAAGCGGGGTTGTGCTATCAACATTTCCGTTAATAAAGGTAAATTAAATAGCATAATACATGCATGTTTCACAGTATTATAGCTTAAAACACACAAGGTTTTTTTTGAAAACTAAAAACTATAAGAATATTTACTACTCGCTGAAAATTTAAATTTCAAAGTATATTAAAGTCACATAAATGATGATGATGAGATGGTCTGGCGGTGTCACAAGATTGGATAAAATTAAAAACAAGTACATACGAGGGTCCTTTAAAGTCGCGGATATCCGAGACAAGATGAGAGAGAGCAGACTACGGTGGTTTGGCCATGTGCAACGCCGTGACCCTGAACACATGACCCAGAAAGTAATGTTTATGACCACGGTAAATCAACAAAAAATAGGAAGAGGCCGTCCACCGACTAACTGGACTTCGACCATCAAAAAAGACCTAATGACGAAGGGCCTGACGCCTGAAGCTGCAAAGGACAGAACAATGTAGAGAAAGAGTGTTGGTTGTGCCGACCCCAAATAAATGGGATAAGGCAAGGGAGATGATGATGATGATGATGATTAAAGTCACATAAATATTCCACGGGAATTGCGCATTTTTTGTATGACCGCAGTAGAATTATTCAATCTCGAGATACGGTAACCATTCTTTGATTAATTCGCTTCAGGGTAATGTGAATACGAGTTATATGGAAAAGAAATGATATAGAAAATTCTATTATGTATGTCGTCACAATATTTAATGAAGAATCGAGCTTAACGAAATAGTAGATATTGCAGTCGAGGCTGTTTAAAACAAAATGAGAACCATAAAACACCGGCGATGCGCTTGCCCATTCCGCGATATTTATTCAAATCGTCTCGCATGCAAATTAATGTCGCCTTTAAGCGCTGCCCTTTGTTTCAGTCGCGGCGTCTGTTTATTTTTATCGCTAAACTTTTCCAAGGCTAGATTAGTTTTGCACGAACAATATCGTAAATTGTTACTTGCGTACGAGTTCTAATGACGCGGTTAATCTAGAAACTTGTGCAGATAAATTATAAAGCTTCGTATCTTACGTGTCCCTTATTTAATTATGGGCTCGTTTATTTGTTGAGGGAGATTACACGATGCTCGCCGTATCGAGAGTTGTGCCGGGTCAGTACAGTTTAGTTATCGCTGGGCAAAACTTAAATAGTAGGCGAGTTGCGCTCGAGTAGTGGTTACGTCTGACGTCTCTATTCATTACTAAAGTAACCAGCTTCCACAACTTTGTTCGAGCAAACTCGCTGCACTTACTTTCCCTATAAAGTAGACTTGTGACAGCGAGTAATGTCTCCTTATATTGTTCTGGGGCTAAGAGGTTTGCCTTTCAGTTATCATGAGAATAGTAACTTTTGTCTAGGCCTTGGTCAACTAAAACCGCATGATTAAATATTTTATCGGTCTTGTGTACACTTAGAAATTGTTTTGTATTCTCTTAGCAATAATTTATCACGAATAATTTTCATTTTAGTCAATTAGTCAATAATAATAGTCCTTTATTATTTACATACTTAATTGTTAAAAGCTCAGGTAAATTTCAGAGATTATTATAATAACATGAATACATAACATAATCTCGAAATTTTACTTTCATTTGATCATAAGAGTAAAGCTGTAGTATATAAAATTGATTTCAAATATAGATTATGAAGTTAGTGCGAAAATCATCCGCTGCGGGTGAGTGGCTGACAAATGTCCGTTATAAGCGTAGAACAAATTGATGTAATTAATTACGGGCAAAGCTGGCAGCGTTGAGCCAACAAATATTATCAAGATCGTTAATTTCGACATCTTACTCAGGAGTTGGTGGGATGATATTAGGCGTTAGAGACGAATGTGCGGTGCTCATAGTGACGGGCCACGTTGCCAGCTTAATGTGTTCGATCTTGTTTGATTGCCGCGGTTATTGCGCTGGACACAAATTACACTGAATAGTTTGAATGAAACTCATATATCATAGCCGAAATTTGACTAAGCGATGCCTCAAATCGCTCTACACGAGTTAGCCGCATTTTGGCATCGATGCAGGTTAGATAAAAACCAGACATTTGAACTTTATAGTTTGAAATTGCTGCAATATTTCAATTCGTTCAAAAACGTGATGACAATAATTGAAGTGATGTTATCTATTTCCACCCTTATACCTATTTAATGAACCTAGGAATTTAACTTGCTAATTAAACTATTTGAGTCCAGGTGCCAAACACGGAAAATTAGTAAATGTACCTAATAAATACGATTCAATCCCACTGCCTCACTCGCTCATAAAACATGAATATAAAACTGCGAGTGTAACACATGACTCTTAATGAAAAGTATATTATCTCACATAAAAACATTTTATGCCCGTTTTCATCGGTGGTTATTAAATTAAATCATAATTTACACACGTCGCGTTAAATCAGACTGTAAGGTCGTGAAAAAGCAATAAAAATTATTAGACTACAGACTTTCCGCGATACACCTTTTTATATTTTTTCATATTAGGTGTACGTTCTCAGGAACAATGACGTCATAAATGCCGAAACGATTTTTCATTCGCATCGTAAACGTTCGTATTCCCTCTACTTCTTTTCATTCAGCCACGGAAACAATGTACGACTGATCCATGAATCTCTTTATACTCTGTAATAACTTTCCGTGGATGATCTTTTACCTGCTTATTAACTTCCGCAAAATTGATTAATCGTAATTTCGAGGTAATCAAATGATATTTGAGGCACTGCAACAAAATTAGGCACGTTTACGCCCAATTCTGTAATAAGTATTAATAATATACTTACATTTCAATTCACATACGACTTTATTTATCAATAATGTTTTCGATACGACTGCTTTATAAATCATATGAGAAAATGTTAATAATAGTAATTATACATGAAATGTCGTTAAAAGAAAGTTATTAAAATTTTATAACATTACGGACTAAGCAGTCCACACCAGATAATCTAATTCTGTTGAACTTCCGAGGAATCGTTGGCAAAGTATTTACTTAAATGTGGTCCCTAGATTGCGAGGGAGAATGCGATGAAAATTATACCTAAAATAATATTGACTCAAGCAATCTGTAAAATAGGCGTCCCTTACAGAAATAACAATAGAATCTTGTCGTTCCTTCCCATCTCCGAGATTTTTTGGGGTTACATTTTAATATCACTAATACATTATACGTATCGATTCACAACAATGGCTATGGTCATTCACTTTGGCTACGTAACCATTTCTTTACCGCTTTTCAGGGAAATACTTTTATGATACGACTTTATCGATTATTTCTTAGCTTATTTCATAACTGTTATGGAAGTAAGTAGTTTAGTATTATTGTTCGTAAGATAAGCTAAATTCATGCATGATATTAATAATTTACGAAATTTGATTAAAAAAAAAGACTATTTATTTTGTTCGGTGGTCATGTTGTTTAATTTAAAATGGAACACAAACCGTTGTCAATCAAATAAAGTGTGTTATTTATTTACATGTTAGCGTTTATTTGCGTTGTATACACACGTTAGTTTTAAATATGAACATAAAATACTACTATTCAAAGTTATATTCCATTAGCATTGTACCTATTGGTAAAATAAACTTAAATAGTGAATGAGGATTGGAGAAGCGATCCTTTAAAGTATTTATTTTTGGGGACGAAAAGGGATCAGAATGTGTTTATTTGATCTTTACAGACTAAAATTACATTGAAACGTTAAGTGTGTTTGATCGGGAATAAGAAAAGACTAGTCTGAATCCAAAGCTTTGATCACGTGATACCAGGGTTGGAAAAAATCATGATTTTTTTAAAAAATCGAATAAAGCACGATTTATTGAAAAAATCCTAATTAATCATTACTTTTTTGATTTTTTGATTTTGTTATTTAAGTACCTGTATTTTTGTGTGAAACGGAACGCGCCGCGTGCCTAAAGAGACAGTACGGGGATTTCCCTTTAGTCTAACGTGCTATTGAATGTCAAACAGACTTTTTCCAGTGCTGAAGCAATTGTTTGGAGCGATAGCTTCTTCAGCTGCTGTAGAAAGAGTGTTTTCTACATTTGGAATTGTTGACCCTAGTTTTTAATTAAGATATCTTAACATGTTTTATGTTGATTTCTGTGAAAGAAAGTAAAATTATACCTTTTTGTTTTAATCATTGATTTTTATTGAAAAAATCAGTTGATTTAAATCACGATTCAAATCATGATTTAAATCAAAATGATTTAATCGTGCCAACCCTGCGTGATACCCATATTATGAAAAGAAGACCTAGTTTTTGTGACAACATTTTCAAGTTTTAATCCATACAAACTCTAAAAAAGAAATAAATAAGTATTAAAACTTTTAAGGCATTTAACCGGGGCCTACACAATTAAAAAAGCAATCAAAATAAATCTATATTTCCTTGACAAATTCTCAGAAGCGTATAAAATGCCCATTATTTAACACAATCTGCCATTTCACAACAAGATTTCCACCCAATTGCTTCTTTGTTGTGAAAAATGTTATTTAATTTCCAGCAATTATTACACCCGCTCTACAAATTACTCTAAGGAATAGAATCCTGTGTCGGTTTTATTCCAAAAAATCGTACCTTTTCAAAATGGAAGCTTAACACCACAAAATAGGATTCCCGCTGTTAATGTTATCATTTTATTCTATTAGGCAAATTTTATAAAGTAATGGGTTTATATTATTTTGTGTTCGTTGATGTCTGCTTGTAAAGGAAGATTTAATATTTGAATCGAAATATTTAAAGGACGGGGAATTTAATACATTCTTTCAATTAATATCTATACAGTAGTACAAAAAAACCTTATTGTAATCCTATGTTTGCAAGGAAAATGATTGAAAATATATTTCTCAAGACTTCATTCACTACTTCTCGCGAAACTAAAACAAACATAATATGTGCGTATTACGTATACAAAAAGATAACAACAAGCAATTTGGATCCCTTGAATGTACACGTCAAAGCGCTATCTATCTATTTAAGATGAGGAAATGACAGACTGGCACAGTTAAACGCACCGGTGTCAGATATAAATCACTAGAAGTAATAAGGCAAATACAAATATAACGCCTTGGAGGATTCCGCCATGTTTTGTCTCTGTTGTTTAACATAATGGATCTAACATCATATTCATATTACACTTTGAAAAGTTAAATGTTTGCTTCATTCAACGGATTAATGTCTAATGAAATATGTGCAGCTCTGAATAAAATGTTTACAAAAAATTAGTGTATACTTAAGTAAATAATAATCTAGTCATCTAATTCCATGAAGATTATAGGGAAATTTTAAACTTAACTGCGAAATATCCATCCGTATAATGTTTCCATACAATTTTCATCACTGCGTAGCTAATCGGTATGCAGGGGTATGCGGCACCTGCCTACCTGGCATCCGTCACTTGAGACACTTAATAAAGACCCACATGTCACTCCTAACGCTCTTTACTCTGAATGTAAGTGAAAGCGAAATTGGCCACAACATCAGCTTTATTTGTTTAGCTTTTGCCCGTTCATTTAATGGAAATTGGCTTTACAAATTACCTGAACACTATTTTATTAAAGATTTTTGTTGATGATATGTAATATCACGTTCATTCTTTAAATAAACGTATAATAATATTTTTATAGATAACGTATCGATACGAGACAATTTTAATGTTCTTATTCCAATAACATAACATTGACGTTTTCCTTGTATTATTATTTGGAATTAATATCTACACGATATATAGGTAGTTAGGGAAATTACTTTTATTAACTATATATTTATAAGTATTTTTATGTAAAATTTTTAATTTACAATATCTATCTCAATTTTCGATTCATAATATTAGACGGATTACTACATTAATTCATACTTCTCTGTTCAAAAGATGAGAAATATCATTGCGTAATAATTAATGGGTGAGTTATTTAATTTACTTTTTCTTTGTTACAGAGGGGCTCAGACGAGCTTCTTTCGCAGAGTGGCGTCACCGTCATGGCGCCCGCGGCTCCACACCATGCTGATAACAATAATCAGGACTCCGCTGCGAAAAAAGTAAGTACCCTCTAATCGTCTTAGGAAAGTTGTTATAACATTTGATTGATGTTGCAGTAGCTTACTTGATTTTAGAAATTCGTAATGAGTAAGGATGAGTAGGTATACTAAATAAGTCGTTTAAAACATGACAATATATTAGGCTAACAATAGTAGGAGGACTATGTTATTTCTGTGTCCCTATTTTTTCCATTGAAAATACAGGCGCGCGTTATTGTGTTAAACAAATGGGGTACTCACGAAAGAGTCCTTCGTAGTAATTCCTTTTTTATTTCATAATTATCCAACCAGACATTATAAATAAACAAAAAGTAGAGACAAGAGTATTAAAATAAAGAGCCATCGTAAAAAGATCCACCGTGTCGTAAAGGCCATCCCTAGGGGATTTAAAGGCCAAAATTTTATTAATCTTTTCTCGACTCTAGATTTTAGAATCTGGTTGGATTTCAGATAGTATATTGAATACAAATTGAATTTATAATCATTTTTCTTCGAGCGAATGGTAAAGATCGTTTAGGGGACAAGCGATCCTTTGAGATATTTGCCTTTATATTTACTCAGTATTTGTATTTCGCATGAGTTGGATTCGAATAAATCTTTGTTAAGCTACTATGTGAACTGATTGATTTTTATTCTGTCAATAGGATTTCATATGGACTTTATTTCAAAGAGCATGTATTCTGATATTTATTATAAACCAATCCGTTATAATTTGTCGGGGAAATAATGAATGCATAATAACTCAGTTTTTACAGCGATCCAATAAAAACACACGTGTCTGTACACAAATTTCCCGCAAAAGTTTGGATAGTTAAAAGAATGGGGAAGCGCTGTGTATTTAAACAGAATTGTACCTAAACAAAAAGCGTATGCAACTGTAATGTAAAAATAAACATTGTAGCAGTTTGGGTTTTTCCATTTCGGGGCTGGTTCATTGTATTTTTGCATAGAGGTGAGCAAGGCACGTAAATATACATTGTTTGGTGGTACAATAAATGTGGCACTTTTATTTATTGTTGCTGAACATAAAACATTTCTAAGAAATTAATTTTCATTAGTTGAGGCCCGTAAAATTCTTGCTTTGTAAAATAAATAAACCGTTAAAAATGAAGCGACGTGTTACGTTAATATAAGTAATAACAACATTCCAGGTGCAAGCAGCAAATATTATTATATTTAAAATAAACAATAAACACACATAAGTCCTGATGTATTGTCTCCTTAAATAGAGATTCTTTCTTTTCGTAAATTATCCTACTCAAAGGAAAAAACATCGTCGCCATATTAGTTTTGCCGACCATTTACTCACTTGTTAGGAAGGTCCTGGAAAAAACCTCGCCTCAGTAATCTTAATTACATTGTGATCTCGTTACAGCTCGGCCCTAATTCATAATTAAATAGGGACGTGTCCCCGTGTCTCTTATTTATTTGCTATTTTATGGTTTCACGATTGCTTTCACTTTTGTACTGAGAGAATTTTAAGAGCGCTTTTTTGCAAACACCCCTTTTTCCGCACTGAATATTCATTTTGGATCCATCAGCGAAACGGCGACTTGTTTAATAAATAATTCTAAGTTCTATTGTTTTATACCAAAGCTATTCTTTGGAATACCTAATGAAAAGGGGCTGAAGAAAACATACTAATAAACCTTCGTCCTCTTTGACCCAGTCATTAATGTCCAAATAAAGTAATTAATTATGTTCCTCGTTTTTTCCTCTTTTCCGTGACGGTTGGCCTACAAAAACAGGAGCGGAGGGTACTCAAGATCAATCAAATTTTGGATAGTGTCTAGGTATAGATACTTATTACCATTTCATATTTATTTTCTTACCGTCGCCATTGTTTGTTATCAATATTGGTGCGATAAATATTTTAAATTTATTTTATCATCAATTTTAATGACCTTCGAATAGTTATTTTCTATACCACTAACTTAATCTTAACTTATTTTCGTTTAATTTTTCCTGTAAATTGAAATTGCGTGTATATTTATCTTACCTTTGCTTTAAAGTTGACATAATTTTGGAACAGTTATTAAAGACGTCTATTTGCTAACAATAACCTTCGGTCTGCCAATTAAAACTTCTGCTTGTTCAGATTTCAGTAAAATTTAAAACCTAAAAATATAGTATTTGCTTGCTATTAGTAAAAGTATAAATACATTTCTCACAAATTTCTGTTATTATTTAGAAAATAATTCCAACCTTATTTAGGTTACGTATCTCTTCTGATATATTTGTTAGAATCTTACTTTTAAATAAATGAATAAAGTACTTCTTTAGTGCATTAAAATTTAAAACAGATTACATAGATTTTAGGATTATTTAATATTGTACGATTATATTAGGTACTTTCATCCTCTTAATAAGTGTAAAGTCTAAATGTCACTACAGTTTATGGCCTAGTCTTGAAGGCGGCCAAGTGAGAAATAGTATTTCAATAAACACGCTAGACGCGATCATCAGGAAAATTGACCGATTCCGGGAAATCCGCCCAGGAAAAATGTCATACGATATCTTTTTTTTTCTATCCCAACAACCAAGCCCAGATTTAATATTTATGGATGAAATGTGAGACGGAGCGGATGATTTAAACTGCTTGATGTGAAAATAGTTCGCAGATTTTCTGACCCAGCGAAAGCAGTGTCCTTCTTGACGTTTTACGTGCCACTTGTTTTCGTTCGCGAGCAAAGAAAATACTGTAATGTACCCTTAAGGTGAGTGAACGTGCGTCGCGATTTATTCCTCCCTTTTGCTAGCGAGTTCGTAACAAATATTTTTTATTTGTTTATTTACGGAGATTTGCTTCTTTTGATGTCGATTGTTACTTGTATTCGTATTGTGAGAATACGAAAATTATACTCACATTCTTTCTTCTAGTTAGCGGCTTACTTGTAATTCATAAAAAGTAAACTGAAATATAAAGTTGTTCATGTAAGGTCGATATTACCACAATATACAGTATGTACGTATATATCTGTCAACTGTGATATTACGTATAAAAATACTTCTATATACACTTAATACATTACATAAAAACCATACTTGTTGAACTGAAGCGCGAGATCGTGAAAAATGTCATTGATTTCCCTCGATAAAAGAACCTAAATAAAAGTGAAAACATTAATCATTCAGCGCAGAATAAACGCTTAAGTCGTAAGTGAAAAATGTGAAAAGTAGGAACGGAACTGTACGACTTCCCGCCACTATCGAGATAGTTGGTCCCTTTTGTGTAACTCGACAATGATCAACTAATAGACATTAGCTTCATTTGTTACGCTTACGAATCGGTAAAAGGAGGCAAAGTCGAGAAAATGTTTCTACCAAATCTCGCGATCCCAACAACTTTGTTACATAAAGTCATTTGTAAAAAGTTTCATCGTCCCCTTCTTGCGATGTTAAATACTTAAGTAGAGTAAATGATCCGCGCCATACTTTGTCAGTTAATTTCCAGTATTAGCTCGAACAGTTTTAAACTTAACACTGATATTTTAACGTTAAAATTTTCGCTTGTAGAGTATTTATTTTAGAAGAAGATGCATTATTAGCAAATGTTGCAGTACACTTTTTAATCCTTATTTATCTATACTTTTATGTACTTAGTCGTAGCTTCTTGAAAGTTTATTGTAATGTTTCAAAGGATTAGAATTTTTTTATGAAGTGACTTTCCGTTTGTTAATGAATATTAATTCAAATCACGACGTAATTCTTTTCCCTTACCCCGTTGAGCAATTAATTCGAATGGCCATTAAGCTCTCATTGGCTATAAATACTAAAACGTGCAACAAGAATTGCCATACGCGCAGCTCTTTTCTGTTCAATAGAAGGTGAAGTGTCATACAAAGCTACATTATATTGGCGGCCTCACTCGGGCCCGCCACCGTAATCAAAAGCCTCTCCCGGGAACAATAGCGCCCACATCGGGACCCGACCGATAAGCCTCGGAAATTATACTACATCGACTTTTCAATTATCCAACCGACTCTTCCCCGTGAACAATACTAGGTTTATTTATGTATATTAGAGCGGTCATTTTGTTCGCCGTTTAGACGCGCATTCATTCCGACATAATTCTCCATTAAACAATGTAGGTACGCAAATGGGACATTTATATTCCGAGCTGAATTAATACTTTTAATTATGCTTATAAATACGACGCAAATATTTCACATAATTTGTATTTATGGGCACAACATTCGTGAGCTGTAATCGTTCTGAAATTTGAACTACATCCAATTTAAGTTCTTTATAACCAATCGACGGGGTTCTTTTATTTCTTGCGTTAATGTTAAGGACACTATTGTGTTTTCTAATGTGTAATTTTAATTGCAGGTAAAGCTGGAACAGAATGTTGGCAAGCCGTCTCGGGTTATACATATACGGAACATACCAAATGAGACAACAGAAGCGGAGATCATACAGCTGGGCTTACCGTTCGGCAGAGTCACTAATGTGCTCGTACTAAAGGGGAAAAATCAGGTAATTTATTATTTATTAAAACCTTATAATAACAATGACTTGCTTATTTGTTTTATTAGTCGTGTGTGCCGGATGCGGGAGGTCGGCATTTGCAGTTTACCGTCTGGTAACATATTCCAATCGTATACAAAATAAATGTAATTTAGATAATATCATATTAGGTATATGGTATGTACCTAGGTTTTGATTTAGTGAAAATGTTGGACCAATGATAAAGAACTACAAATCACTCATGAATATCAATCATTTTCAAAACCTTTAACTAATCATGTTACTATATAATATAATAAAAACTAATTTATAAAAATATTTTAAGTAAGTATAATCTATACATCCAATTTGTATACATTCACCCATGTGTAAAGAATAAATTACTATTGTCAAAAACGTTCAAATAATGTTAACTATTCAACCTTATATTTATTTGAAATCAATGGAAGTAATTTTATATTGGAAATTATTATATTATATGGAATTAAACCTCATATTGCCTGAAGGTAAATATGTTTGCTTTAGATGTACGACAAAACAACTAGGAAAATAATATCATTTGTAAATGGATAATATTTCATATTCCGTGTTGGGACAGGGAAGAAATAATATCCGACATTTGTATTTCAAAATAATCTTCCTATTTTATTCTAAATGAGAAAATTTGTATGTGGCTTACTAAATCACGACCAGAAAGATTTCTTACGACGGTCTTACATAATTATAACAAAAGCGTAGGTTTTCTGTCTGGTATTTTTTCTTTAATTACAAATATTATACTCTACGAAGTTTGTATACCGATAAGCATAGGTTATAATAATTAAAACTAAATAGTAATACAATAAGTTGAACTTATCTTAACTAGATAATATTTTGTAAAGTTGCGTGGATAATCGGTACAGATGCTAGCGGTTTGCAGTTTCAAAGTAATATCGAATAGAAATCCAATACAATAATTGTTTACTACAAGAGGATAAGGACGAATAATAATACCAACGTAAAAGTTTGCATTTAAATTGAGTTAGTTTGAAATTTGAATAGTTGTAGTGGGTAGATAGTGAAACGATTAAATTAATCTTCGATTAATGTATTTATTTAATTACTTTTGTTTTTTATCGTTAATACTTTTAGCCGTTGATCCTAATTTAACAGGGATTAACTATTAGCATATGAATGGATACAATGCGGCAAATTTCAATAAGCTAATTGAAACCCCTAATCACAAGCTGTGATATCGCTATTCATTACTTATATACGGGCAATTTTCATTTAACATAACTCGGACGTGTAACAGCACACAATAGACGCTTGTCCGGAAACAACAAGTGGGTGCCGCGCCGCAAATAGGCCGTTTACCATTGTGACATAGTAGACCTACTTATTCTCTCTGTTTTTCTTCAACGCTGAAAAAACGGAGCAAATCAGGTGGTAAAATAAACAAAGGCGAGGACCCCAATGTTAAATATACGATAACGGATTTATATCAAAATTCAGATGTTATTTTAGATCCTATAATAACAACACCGTGTGTGATACACGCTTCGTTGAAGGAGATCGATGTGCGATAAAAACAACAAACACAACTATTTCATAGATTTTGATGCGTATGTACCATATGCGAAATGGGAACGTGACTTTTTTTATTAAAGCGATCACCTATCGTAACTCATAAAATCCAGCGCAATTACATTTATGCAATAAACGGCTTCCATCTTTCCACAGTATAAATAGCTTAGTAAGCTGAAACTTGTGTAAACTTTCAGAAAATTAAACTCCGTATTAGCAGACATTAGTAAAGTTTGTTTTGCTTAAGCGGTGAATCTTCCGATCGACTTTAAGGTGGTTAAGAAGTAAACGGAGCAATTTTACTCAGGAAAAAATATTTGACATTAGTATTCAAGTCCTTTTCAAAACAATATAAGACTAATTATATTTTTTCTATATCAAATGAATATTGTAAAGATACAATAAAACCTAAATAAATTTATGGTTCAGAACGAACTTTTACAGTCGAATTCAACCAAGCTAAAAATATTACAAAAAAGTCACACGCATAAATAATTTAAAACGAAATATGATTTCGCCTCAATAGCAAGACAAATGTGTTGACAATGTTATCCTGTTTTATAAATGGCTTATATGACGTTGGCGTATAGAATAAAAAATTTTCTTTATAACACAGTTGAATAAACGCTTATAATCGTCCCATATTTCTTACGCAATTTTAGCGACCTTCTTAGCTTCATGTTCTAGAACGCGAACTTTTAAAAAACTCAAGTCAACGGATTTGTCAGGATTTAAATTTTAACATTTTTATTTCACAAAGTGTTTCTCATTTTGCTTTTTCACTGCTTACAGGTTTTTGTTAATCATTCCGTTCACTTTGCTATTGTCATGGTATTAATGTTAAATACTACTAAACTAAAAAAGTAAATTAACCACTCGAAAGTAAT
>CAJQZM010025556.1:0-21069 GCA_907164665.1 Colias nastes
CGACCACAAATCCGAGACCCCTGTTCCAATACCCGCTGACAGGAGACACGGGTCAAGGCAATCTGGTGATGGTTATCAAAAGAAAACGCGCGGGCAATGCTCAACGAACCGTGTTATTTTGTATTTCAAGCATAAATGTGAATAGTTTGCTTGTTTGAATGGGTTTTACTTAACCGACCGGACCAGAGCTAAGCAAGACATGAGAGCTACGACAAATATTATGTGTGCTATTCGTAAATTTAGCTGCATTGAATTTGGACGCTTTGAAGCGGTACAAAGTCATGTATTTTATTTCAACTGAATTCATAACTATATTTGTTTGTGTAAACTTACACAATGTGAATAACATATTTTTTAAATCAAATCTATTTCTATTTCCCGACTTCCATTTTGTGGAAGTAACTGTGAATCATTCTGCTTTCCGAATCGGTGGTAAATTTTAAGAATTTGTAATGACGTTTCAAAAGTGCTTCTAGAAGAAGTCTAATTGAATAAATAAATCTTTGAGTTTGAGTTTGAATCATTGTTTGAATCCCTCTAATTCTGTTTCAAATTGCTATTGTAGGTGCCGATTAGTATCAATTTATTACTTAGTTGTATTTATGTATCAATTTATTTGTTACATATTTCGTCCTTGATAAATTTATAAGCGCATGACCAGTTTATATACAATTGGAGTATACAAAGAATCTTAAACCAAGACACATACGCTCAATATTATATTACGTTTAGTACGATCAAGTAAAACCTACTTGAAATGCATTAGCCTTATACAACTACCAATAATACAGAAAGAATAAGAAAACACAGATGGCAGAATTGAGTTAAATTTGTATCATCAAGAGATAATAATATCATGTACTTTGCGGGAATAACTAGAAAATCAACAGCCATTTTGATACCTGCGAATTGGAAGACACGTAAACGATGCTACTCGTAAAATTTTAGCAGCACATCTTATTTTAGAGTCGCGTTATATCGAATATTATTTAGATTCCGTGATCTTTACACGAAATGGCAATGTTAAAGCGGATTTAAAATCTGACTAGGTATAGCTATGTTTTTTTAATTTCTTAAAAAAATGTAGCAAAAAACACAAAAAATAGCTAGCAGATTAGTTCCCAATTTGAAGTAGGAGATTTAAATAAAATTAAAATTTGCACATTATGCTCAAGTATTGTTGTGTCGCATTTGCTAAAACACTAAGCGTTCCAACAGCCGCGTGTGCCCGTCCGCGTATCGCCAGCCTAAATCAAATGACGTGTCGCTGCAGCTTATTCACGAAGCCTTCACAAAGAAAGCCTCCGGATAATCCAAGATATTAAAAATTCTGCCGAAACAAAAACCCTTTGAGCGCCACTTCCTCGTAAGCCCTGAGCTCAAATGAGTTTATTTACTGCTTTAATCGGCTTTAAAGCGGTTTTATTGTGTAGGAAAATCCCGGGATGCAATGTGCTTATCTACACTGAATACTCACTTATTTCACACAACAAAACGTCGCGTGGAAATTATTTTGGAACGGTTTATATGCATATTTTTAACCAGAAAATTTATGCGAAATTTTCAGGTTTTTGGAACTAAATTGTTCGCGTGTCTTTTAACAGCAAATTCTGTAAGACCCTTAAGTTAATTGCATTGTATATTTTTGTATCGGATTAATGAAAATACTTAGGTAGGTACTTTAAGAAACCAACATTTTTATAGTTAGGTATCCGTATATATCTTTTGCAATTAAATTGATATCCCGATGAAAAAGCACATCGAAGACACATTTTGCACGACGATGCGAAGCATCAGAGAGTGCTTTACGATCGAAAAATTTTTTTCGCCTCATTTTTGCAGCTATTCTTATTATTATAGCCTTGTTAGTTCACGGAATCAAGATATTTTGCATACTATTGTCGAGATAATTTAATGGAGATTAATCCCATACTTTTTAAAAATTGATTTACTTCAATAGAATTGGAAAAAAACACCGAAATAGGTCAAAAAATTTTCCTGTCCGTCATGTGTGAAACCTGAAAACACTATAACTTGTGAAAAAATCCATCATTTGAGTTAATTTTTTTTTTAATATTCTAATCGACGATTGTAGGTCACTGAATGCGAATGATTAATTAATTCAGTGTCGTTTAATTGCAATTAATAAAAAACGAAAACTACAAGACTGTATATATCTATATATATATATTTTTTTTTTTTTTTATATTTCATAATTAAATGAGCATTATGAGTCGTGCACTTTTGGATTTTCCAAACTTTTTTACTAAAACGAGAGACACTCAAAATATAGCTTATTTCAATATCTTGAATCGCGTATAAAAGATTCATCCCCTTCAAAAGGTATAGGAAATGTACTCGATAATATTTCTCTTGTCAATATATATTCAAAACGCTTATAAAATTCAACATTTTCTTAAAACCCAATACACGTATTGAAACATCTATTTACTCAAGCCGTTAGACTTGAAATTTTGCATGTTATACAATTTTCATCTCTATTACCCTCGCTGAAGATGTATTTTCAGATAACGTATCAACCTAAGCTTCATTTTAGAGCAATGAAATTTGAATCGTATGTTTATAGATTAGAATTTATATTGAATCGTCTGCAGGCGTCTTTTGAATGCATCTTATGGATATAATTATTACCATTTAGCAGCGCAGAATATGCTAGTATATCGTATAATCTGTGATGATCTCCAGCTTTGTGGATAAAAGAGCCTAAATTTTTAGAAACGAAATCTCGAGATATATCTTAGTAGATGAAAAGAAGGAGAGGTCCAAGAATACTACCTTGCGGTACACGGTACACCCCATGACGAATGTTTCTATAGCGCTCACGTACGTAAAGCTTATAATATTACTGCCAAATGTTCATATCACCTTTGTGTTTATTGAATTTATCTTGTAATATTAATAATGATTATTACTTTTTTGTTTCAGGTAACGACCGCATACCTATCGTTTATGGACGCAAGCATCAGAATAATTCATAAGTATTATCACACTAAGCTATCTAAAATTGAAGAACATTGTTTATTTTTAAGCTAAAAAGTTATTTTTATCAATAATGACATAAAAAATCAAACTATTTAACAAGGGAAAAAGATACGGGCAACCATAAACATGTAATAACATTCACTTCGCAGTTTAATGGCAAAAATTAACATATCTCTGAATCAATTACTATTATAAAAATATACAATGAAGCATCGGAGACTATTTGAATTCATAAATCTATATATGTAACTTTAAGATTTTCTCTCTTTCTAAAACTAGTACTAACTACGAGAATAAAGCTTGATTTAAAATCACATTATCAAATCCACAGTCATATATAATTGAAACTAGAATTCAATGATCATAAAGTGCATCTAACACTCCCGTTAGGTAAGGAACATAAACGGACAAACAATGTATTTTCAATCGGCCACACTTAAGTGTCCCTTTGAGACCACTATATATCTTATTAATGGCTTCCCAGTTCACACGTTGTTTGACTTCGAATTAACAATTTCTATATCGATTTGTTGATGTTTAATTGTTATGGAAATTGAACTTATTCCTTTGGGAATATTCGATGCAATAGCGCATGTTTATTATTAGCGGTAAAGAGTAAAGTTTTAGAAGTAACTTTATTGTTTTTTATAGGGTTAATGATCTTGCATTTGTCAATTTTGATATCGAATATTAAAAAGTAAAAACGTAGATATAAAAAGTGACATGATTTTGAATATGAAATTAAACATTTGAATTTAGATATAAAATCATCATAATTGAAAGAGATCATGGCATTTACGCTTGACTCATGAAGATACAGCGTTTTCAGAGAAAACGTGTGTTTCATGAGTTCATTGATCTTTTGTGTTGACAAGCCAGATAACGGATAATCACCATTTAAGATAAGCTTACACGTCACTAATTAATCCTGCTACTGCTTTAGTATTATACATCTACTAATATTATAAAGCTGACTGATAATTTTCGCAAACGAACTGATTTCAGGACCTACTCGTTTGAATCGAACATATATTTTTATGTTATATAGTACCTTTATCAAAGAAGGCTACTGGTTAAAAAATATCAGGCTACTACCAATAGTTATAGGACAATCATTAATGAAAAATTTTGCAAAATTTGGAAGGAATATTCCCATATGGACAGGCATAGGATATCTATATATATAAAACTCAAAGGTGACTGATATAGTGATCTATCAACGCAAAGCCCAAACCACTGGACGTATCGGGCTGAAATTTGGCATGCAGGTAGATGTTAGGACGTAGGCATCCGCTAAGAAAGGATTTCCCGAAATACTTGCGGGAACGGGGAAAAACGGGGATGCACGTACAAAGTCGTGGGCGGAAGCTAGTATAACATATACGCAGTAATGAAAAATGTTTCAAAAATAGGAGTAAAAATTTCCCAATTGAGAGCAGACGAAGCCGCATGAAGTAGCTAGTATTTAATAAGGCCCAAGCAAGACGTTCAGGGCGCAATAACGACAGTGTTGTATGTAAATGGAGCGCAGTGCGGATTGCAGCTAAATTGGAATTCGTCTCAACTCTATTGATAAATACGTTCCCATTGCATGCTCACCAGGGAATTAATAGATTTTGGATAATTTTAGAGGGCTTACTATTTTTAAATATAATAATTTTAAGAAAAATATGGCTCGCATTTCTGTCTAAGGAGAGTTTTTGTTGAAATAAACTGTTAATTAATAAATAATCACAGACGATAAAAGAAAAAATTCAAGCGACACCATAACAGAAGCGAAGACACATAAATAAAGACAGAAATAAATAAGGGAAAGTTGTAAGATAAATTGAGCGACCTCTTCCAGTCAATTGATCGGCATGTGAGGGAAAATTTGCACGGAATAAATATTTCTAATACAATACATACAGAGGTGTTTTGCGCAAATTAACAACAAATAGCTATTTCTTGTATGATAGAGCGGCTATGTTACTAGAATAGGGTTAATGACAAATATGATAAAAAATACGTTATTCCTGAGTAACATAGGCTATATTTTTTAAACTCTTACACGGTGAGACGAAACCGGCTAATTTTCGTATATAAATTCCTGGAAACCAATTATTTAAATTCAAATTTCTCGTGTCGTGTGGTAATGGACACGGGCACACAGAATGCAGTGGGCCTCAGAAAGCAAACAACCGCATATATTTTCATATTATCCGTTTATAAGAATGGTACAGCAGAAAATCTCACTGATTGCTGCTATTGAAATGAAAAGTTCCTGGTATTTTATATGAAGAATTTTCCTTTTGTTAATTAGAAATGTCGTGAGGATGTTTTTATATTGCTATTCTCTTGAAAGTCAAAGCAAATATGTGAAACAGAGCTGGGGGTAGGTAGAAATAAGTTAAATAAACAATTTTAAATTAAAGTAGATATCTATCAATTATTATTATTAATGGAAAATATTGACGTAAACAATATCGCCGCAGAAAAGAGGACTTCCAAATTAGACCACGCTTTGTCGAATATTAGACTAGAGTAGATAATTTTTGAAACAATAAAAATCGCAGTAGGATGAAACCCATTAGAAAAGGAGGGGAATATGATAAAAATAAAAGGAAAAATAAATTACGGTCAATCCGAGTTCGGGAAGGGAATAGAGACATTAATTTACACTTAGATAGAAAAAATAATATTAATAAACAGATACGAGGGGCGTATACCGACAATCCCAAAGATATTCTACACAGGCCGCAATCACTGCAAATCAAGGTAAATATTCGAGTTACTAACTTCTGCTAGTTTTCAGAAGTTTCTAGCAAGTTCCAGCTGCAAGTTACCAGTTCGCACTGGATTTGGCCGGTTACCGAATATTAAATGTATTCAATTTACAAGCGATGATTCGTCCGCTTTAACTGCTGTAATGTAGTGTAAGCCTTTAAATTTATTTATATTCGGTTTTAAAAAAATCTATTAATAGGTAGTTTTTAGATTATGTAATAAATTTAAACTTAAAATTTTGGTAAACAAAATACTAAGAAAACATTTAAATATATTTTTGGCAATAAAAGTTGTACACTTACATGACAATTTTACTTAAGTATAATCAAATCACAAATGATATTAAACGTTGTCTACCTATAGGTATCGCAATCATCATTCTCCGAAATGATAATTAATCCAGCTATTTCTGATATTGATCAGGGTTACCCGGCCCCTTCCTGAATCCTGTTAAAACAAGTGATAAACTGATATTCGCGCCTTCATTAGAAAAACTCCGGCTTTCCTTAGAGCGGAGTTCACGCAAATTGATCAAAGTACCAATCAACTACCTGGATATATTTCCATGTAAAAATCATAATTTTCAATGCTCTTTTATGAAGCGAATCGTTGATTATACGACTCGTTATTTCTTTAGAAATGCTTATTAGAAAAATCCTTATTCTTTTATAACCCTAGAACACTAACCTTATTTTTCGACGTTTAATACTAACCTTCGTCTTTTCGACTACGCTGTTTATTGGAGGGGATTTAGGGCCTTAATTAAAAAAAATTATTTGTAGTTATGTTTTTATTTTAAGGACAATGTATTAATCTACATATAAAAATATTAAAATACTTATTTTAACATATTTTTCATTGAAACAGTCATCAAAATGAGATCATAGTTTACACGCTTTATAAACATTCTTAAATTTTTTGAAAAATTCGTACATAAAATATATACCTCTAAATTGCTCGAAATAAACTATTAATTACAAAAACAATATCTGAAAAATTAATAAAAAATATAATTTTGATAATAGCTTAGGATCTAAAACATTTGTGACACACATCAAGTTTGTGTTGCCCACACAACGATTTTTTGCACTTAGTGCACCTATTTTTAGTCTACCTTTGCTTTACGGAGGGACATATAGCATATGTGTTTCTTTTATTTTGCTGTGGAGGGCATTACTTTGCTCAGTCTCATTTATAACATTCACATTACTTCTTTCTGGCATGTTTAAAATTTATGTGATTGAGTCCCGCAGAGTATCAGTAATGTCATCAGTGATATCAGTCATCATACCTGAAAAACATTAAAGAGGATCTAAAATATTTTGAAAAAAGCGTACAGGCCCACGTGCTATGTATCTATGTTCCTTGAAGGTCTTCTACTTTGTGACCTTGACTGTTGTGATGACCATATGTGTTTATCTTTCCCAAGAAGAATGGTACGCGATGGTCGTATAATCAAATCGTTAGGGTCAGCTGAAGTGCTAGGTGTTTCGTCTTTAATGGAACGTGGGGAGATGTATTACTACTTGCCTCATAATCTTGATCTGGAAATTGCTCTTTTTTTACAGTAGAAACTTCATCATCACCCTCCGTTTCATGCCTCATCAGCCTCAATGTGGTCTTCAGACTCTTTAGCAGATGAATTTTCCTCACCGCTTTCGACTTCTAATAATAACATATGAATCGTATCTAAAAAATAAAATAATAGGAACCAATAAAAAAGATAAAATAACGTAATTTTAACTTAACTAAATAGTACGAAAAGTTACGTTAATACTAACCTTCGTCGATGTGACGAGCCATGGTTGCTGGAACAGCGCGTGTGGACCTTCCACGCACAAAGCACTACCGTCCATCGCAAGCGCAACGGGTCGGCTGAGATTAGCTGAAGTTAGAAAACCATACTGTCGCGCGCGTAAAAGTTATAGCTATTTTTTTGGTGACGCGTCGTCGAATCGACGAAGGTTAGTAATCTAGGGATAATCTATGTAGTATTATTTATTTTGGGATAGCAACAACGATCGACTAGTAAATACTGATAAATAAATATGTTTTTCTTTCTTTCTTTCTAATACTAGGTATCTTCTATTCTTTACAATCTTATACATTATCATAAATTTTAAATAAACCCTACTTCCAGAAGATAGTCGAGATAACTTCAAACCCTCACATCATTCACATGTAATAGTTATTAACTTGTCTAGTTGTTAACAAACTTCTACGAAACGGCTGCAACAAGTTTAATACAGCTCTCCATGTTCTATAGACGTTAACAACTTATGCACTATTGGAATCTATTGTTAACTTTCAAGCTTTTGGGATATAGTTATTTATTACTATTGCAAATGAAAGAGGATATAATAAAAGATAAATTTGATTAGAAACTATTGATAGCATATTTTTTACTTTCAGCAAAAGGATTTAGTTCAATACGTTAAAACATTATATCATAAATAATAAATGACAAAAACATCGGACAAATAGTAGAAACAGTACATCATAGAAACATTATTACATGCGCATTAAATCTATTTTAATTGTTAAATACACAAATAATATTCACTCAGAATCACTAGAAGCTATATACACATGAGAAAACGTCATTTAACGAAGTTCCCTATCTTATCACAGAAATCTTCGGAACACATTGCGTTATACGCAAACTACATTAAAACTTAAAATAGAACTTTCAATATAAATGCGTATCAGCAAGCAATATAAATAGTGAGCCATCGATCACCCGCGGTCATTGCTATACATTATGTAAATACCTCGATTCCTTCGCATTCGAACCTTACCTTACCCTACGTCATTATGTACGGACGGCTAAGATATCGTTAGCGATATTATTGCTCAGAAAAACCATGAATAATAAACGTATTTTGAACTAAAAATACGCTTTCGTAATTTAATCTCCGTAAAATCCATCGAAAATAATCAATCGGTTTTTGTAAACGAATAATAAATAAATATTCCACAAATTTCAAATGGCCGATATTTTAATAAAAATGAATTTACAACATCCCTCGAGCTAAAATCCATTAAACCGCATTCACGTTGATGAATTTCCAATACTTTCGCAAATAGATGGAAAAAATTAAACTCGCTTAAATTCACAAAAATACTCTGATTCTTGATAGGTGTTCAAAATTTGAATTAAAGCTGCCCGATTAAAGTGGGTCAAAATTCTATAGGAGTCCTTTACATACAAACATACAGGTGAAGCTAATAAAGCGTGTTAAAAAGAGGTTTCATAACACAGATAAATCAAAACTTAAAGAGCTGTGAAGTCGGAGGCATTTATTATTTCTCGATGTAATGAGGCTGTCTGTGAATTTTTCAGCTTAAAGCCTTTGTTTCACCTGCAGCCTCCAGTCTTGCTACATAAATTAACGTTTCGTAAAATATTGATAAGAAAGATAATGTTGTTCTGTTACATTAAAATGTTAGGTAAATCTTATTCAAATAAAAGAATATCGTGTTACTGATACAATTATAACAACCGAACGGTTCAACGGATTTGAAAGATTCAGTTGAAATTGTCTGCGGAAATAAATAACTGTAACAATTTGCAAAAACTTACATAAAAGGTTTCATCGGGCGTCGCAGGGGCAAAAGCAACTGGCAAGCTAGTTAACTAAACTCTTTAATATACTGCAAATGTATATAGAAATATTATATATCTAATACTTAGTAATAGATTAGGAAGTACACACTTAATACAGATGTTAGCCACCGTCAAGTTATTGTTCAAATGGTGAAATCAGTTGAATCTCAACTTCAATACAGTTTCAGTTAGAAGGGCTGATAAGGGCACAAGATTTACTGTTATCGCCAACTTATACAGCCTTTGTTTTGTGGTTACAATGGACCTTTCAGTAGTTTCTTAATCAGCGTTTAAGTACCTACCTACTGTTGTATAATTGTCCCTTAAAATGTATTTCTTTGTTTCTTTTAAACATTCTGTGAATATGTTATACGTAGGCTTATTGTTCGTATCAGTTATATTTTTTATATGAAAATCAAGCATCTTGATTGAAGTCAAACGTGGAGCACGTTTTCGAGATAAAAGACATTTTCGACATTTTTTTACGAACTATCTCCTCAATTATATTTTGAAAGTTTTGCAACTTAACTAGTCCACAATAATTCTGTTCACTGGTTTGAAATACGAAAAGTAATAATATCGCTTCTAAAACAATTTCTATTTACCTGTACTTCTAATACGTAATATACTAAAACGAAACAGTTGACTTGCCTTAAAACAAACCGTATAATTCTGATTTCTGACTGCCGCTAAAAAAATTCGCTACAAAATTCTATATATTCCTATGTTTCCTTGAGAATAACTTCTATTGCAGCAGCAAGGCATATAATTCTAAATACTTATATTTTCCTCAAGGCCACACCTTACAAAACTAATTGCATCTAAAAAACTTTATCATAAAAAGCGTCTCATTATAAGTCAAGTATCTATACTTAAACAAACAAATATTACCTGTCACGCTTGAAGCGATAAAAAATCAAGAGAAGCCATCTCAAAGACTAACGTCGTCATTTTGCACAATGTTCTAGAAAAAACCGCACGATAAGAATATTCATTACATCGTGTCGACGCCGTAAAATCATTTCAAGGGTTTATTGCTACGCTTTTATAAGAATGTAAGATAAGTTGCTCAGTACTGGCATATCTACATTTTATGCTCTTCAGTGTTTTATTAAATTACTAGCTTTGCCCTTCTGCTTCACCCGCAAACAAAACCATGGACGAAAACTTTTCCCTATTGCATGGTTTAGTCGTGAAAGCCTTACAGACAAACAGGCAGGTTTTCATGTTTACCAGTTTTTTTTATATAGGAAACAATTTCAGCTTTGGTGAATTGATACCTCATACCTGGTACTATTAGCCATTTCTTAGTGTATAGAAAATACAGGTGTAACTATCATGCAATTCTAGCTATCTTTATTGAAACTAGTCAATTTAGTTACTGATGCTTGATTTAAAAGCAACCTGTATTTTATTCATTTTGATCCAATCTTCGTGTGCAGATGGATCATTGAATTTCATTCAATATATTTTAAAGGGACACCAAAAACATCTTCATATTAAAACTTGGAGTTGACGTACACAATTGGATTCTTAAGTATTCCTATGTTCACAATCCTTTTGTTTCTCACTAGTTTATTTCTATATATAATTCGTTGGCTACGTCATCCATTGAACACTTTTCTACTGTATATTTTAGATTTAGATATTCCCGTCTTCAACTGTTGCTATAAAACGTCACAATCCGTAACGTGCGAACTTAATGTACCTAAATGATGTATTTGGCTGCGTATTGCGTTGATATACGACCTGTCTCATTCACCGGTGAGTTACATTACGTGCCTCTTTGGAGGTGCCAGAGGGAGGGTTATAAATTATAATATGTATACTTTAATAGTAAACAGCTTAAGAGTTTGTTTGGACGAGTTCATCGTAGGTATTGGTTCGAATTTAAACATTATTTTGTCACGTGGAGTCAATTTAGGAGAAAATTCTCTATATTACGACCTGAAGGAACTAAACGTTTAGGAAAAATGTTCCAAAAAAAAGGAAAAAGTATTTATTTTGATTACAGATGAAGTTGCGTAAGTCAGCAAATATATATTTGCTGACTTACGCGTTATAATTGTGTTATAAACACGAGCAACGAGGCAGTGGATTAGCAGTTCGCACGTTTCTTAGATTTCTCGCAGGTTTACTCAGATTTAATGGGATTAGGTGGGATTGTAGGTTAAGGAGAAAGAGGGATGAAAATACGTTTGGTAAAAACAACTAATTATCAATAGGGAAAACATTTATATATACTAATAAAAATATTCTACTTTTTAACATTGAAAATATCATTACATCATAAGGCCCTCTGCATAATTTTAAAACTAGTAGATGTATGTTCTCAATTACGACAAACTAAACTATATAATAAATAAATTTACTTCAATAATCTATTTTCTACAAATTTCTTTTTATTTATTATTCTCTTATTCTCTGTAAAGATTTAACCATAATATGTAAAAACGTGTTGTACACAAACTGAATAGCATTTTATAACATTTTGTGGCCAATTGAATGTTTACCGATTTAAGCTACATTTCATTTAGAATGACTTAATTAATTGTAACTTAACAATTACAATTTATATATAAAGTAATTGTTAATGCCAGAGCACATTATACTGCTCAATCTCTGGGGAGCCAGCTATAAAGATAGCGCCTGGATGAAAGCAGTAACGAGCGAGAGCACATTTGCTAGCTTTATTTCACAAGGCGCTAGAAAATCTAGGATAATTAAGTTGGGATGTAATTGTAAATGACGTATTACAAAATCCATTTACAAACTGATGAAATAAATTAATTAGGAACTTTTTAATGCAAATTACTTTTAATTAGTTCATCTCTCATCTGATCTATTTTTGGATCTACCTGTCTGGCATTATCAACTAGGTAACTAGGTAACTTAAATTTGAAGAATTAATCGAACGAACGAAAGCTATTATAAGTTAGTTATAAGTTGTATAATAACTATAATTTACATCAAACCGATCTTTAAACACCAATAACCGAATTATTTATTCAATTACGCTGTCTGTTCATTAAATTGTAATTTCGAATAACAAGATGAATTTACATAAGCCAGCAAAGGCGATGTTTGACAAAGGGCAAGTGTAGGTTACTTTTAATTTGGCCAATTACGTTTCATACCATCTCCATGCTGTCACAGTGAGCGAATTTATGTGAAGTCACGCTTCGAGACACTTACATACCGTTACGGGGCTCTTTCTTGGCTATAAAGGAACATGTTATTGTACATCACGGATGAAACATTTTGAATGTGCCATCTGGAGTTATAGGTCGTTGAGGCAAAGGTTACGTTTTTAAAATGTAGAAAAGATATGAATGTGAATCTGTTAATGGATTAAAATCTATATTTTTGCGGGATTGAGATCTAGGAAGTTGTTGTTGTTTTTTTTTTAATTTATACTGGTTGATTCTTTAACTATTGAATAATTGCTTGTCGTAAAGATAAATAATGATTTCACGATGCAAGAAAATGCGGAGATATTATTTTTAACGCGCAAGAACAATTAAAACATTGTTAAGTAGGTAATATATCTAATGCTTAACAACAATCAAAACATTGTAACACTACACTATCTATGCCGCTAATAAATATGAAAATCACCAAGATAATAACAAATGTGGCGAATCGCCGAAAGTCACGTAGAGCCAATAAAAGTATTCTATTATCGAGAATAAATTAGACGTCGATAATGAAGGCGAATTCTTCAGAAGCCTGGATGCTGGGGACTGGGGTCAGGTTGTAATTACATTATGCAGATAACCCCGAGCTCGAGACCCCAATCTGTGGGTCCTTAATATAGCACAATGGTAATAAATCTCGTTTACGCACTACACGTTTGGAGAATTCATTGAATTATGTGTTCGTTTCACACCTCCTAATTTATGTTACTAAACAAAGTATTGATTGAAAAGCATGTTTCGTATTTGCATATGGTTATGCTTTACAATAATTATGTAAAGGTAGTTTTCCTGTATTATAAATATCTTATCTTTCCATCTCCATTTAAGAAAATATATAGACACTACGCTCTTCAAAACACAATTCATTCAATTTAAAATATCAACCAAAACCACACATCAATAATACGTTGCAAAGCTTTGAAACCAATGTAAAAATATACTACGTAATAAATAAAGATACAAATGTATAGCCCAAAATGTCCCTAATATTCCTTGCCCGCGGCTACGATTTGAATGTACCATTTCGTGAACAAATCTTTAAAAGCTGAGAGCTAGCAATTTGGGAGGAAATGTTCCGATGTGAGACATCCGACAAGCCGAGTGTTTGAGAATTGTACTCTTATTGAAACGACGTATTTCACACAAATATATATAATTGTGGTAAAAGCCACTTTGGCAATGTTTTATCTTTACTTTTATTTTTGCATGTACGTAGATACCTACCTATAGAGAGGATTTACTGTCAAGTGTAAACTGTTCCAAAAGCGATAGTTCTGGCTTATATTTTAAGATTCCGACTATCAGTTTCTTTTCCTTTTTTACGCGTAGCACCCGCTACGTGGCTATGCTCATGAAGTTGCTAGCTTCAGTTATCTCGAAAGATGTGCCTACCTGAAATAACCTATTATAAAATAACCTTTAATTATTAACTGCATGATAAAAACGTAAAGCACAGTGTGTAAGCCGTTTTAAATCCATCGCATACAAACCAATAACAGTCGAGCCGGGTCGATAGGACATAAGTGAAATTCCCTCCGAGACAACCTTTGCCCTTTGTTTTCAGATTCACTGTTTACAACACTCTTTATTTCATTGAAACTATTAAAACTTTTGGATGACAATTTAATGAGGTGTTTGCGTTTAATAGTTAATTGTAACTATACATCAGTCAGAATCGACATTCGAAATCGAAAATTTAACAATAATTCCAAAAGTTTTCAAACTTCGGTCAAGTGAATGGTTCATTGGGACGACAATAAATCTCATTTTGCAACCTCGTCCGCAGTCCGGAACATTGTTAAAATTGCAATTAAATTATTTTTTTGCTGTATGGTCGTGAAAAACTTGACCGAAGTTTGAAAACTTTTAGAATTATTGTGAATTGATTGTCTTGACTGACTGGAGTATAGAATTAACTTGACAAATAGTTCACATATTTTTCGTTGTGTGCGTTTTTAAGACCATCTATCATTCCGAGACTATCATAATATTGAAATAGCGAGTTATAAAACTAGTCAATAAAATACATTATTTTAATAATAGTATTGATAGTGCCTTTAATTTAAAAAATCCCATGAAAGCTTCTCTCTGATGTGAAACTTTCTTCAACGAACCCCATACAATCTCATTTTTAATATAAAAGAAATAGCACAAATATACCATAATAAAAATGTTATTTTTGCATTTTGCACGCGTTATCAATACAATTACACCGTAAAACGAAACATTAAAGCCAATAACAACGTGTGAGAGACATAACCATAAAAGTGCTATAAAATTGTATTTCCGATCCAGCCTCACCATTGTATTCATTGTATTGTAATTATTATGAAACGAGTTAAATTCACTTTCCAGTGAATTAATAAAAAAAATCATATTTCTTAAATGATTTTAATTAAAAAGTAAAATTACATTATACGTGTTATTATGAGCACGATGCTTCACAATATGTTTTGATTCTAATATTATAATTTAAAGGAATAAAACGTTCTCACGAACGAAAGCACACCGTCAGCGCTTCACATTACATATAGCGTAGGGTTGTCACATAACTCCTCCCCCCGCAGATCCGCAACTATTTTAGGACATTGAGTGAAAATGTTGCGGCAGGATCAACTTCTGGGGCTGATGTTTTCTGTGTTTTCTGAATATTCATTTTCTTTGATTTGTAGCGACGATAGCACAGGAACATTGAAGTGGCCGCTGCGCTCAGTAGAAAGATGTAAAGTGGTATTGTCGTATGGTAGATGGAGTGCAGTCCCAAGGTTTTTAGCGTTCTCGTCGGAATATTACTGATTGGTGCAATTAAAATTTTTGTAGGTGTATCTTTAATTTCATTATTAATATTTGTAATAGTGAGGTCGTCAGTACGTAGAGAGCAGTTTGTAGGTAACGTTGCTATGAAACTGCCTTGGAGATGAAGGTATTCCTTACGCTTGCAGGATAATTTAACCTTTGTGAGATGAGGAAAAATAATGATGTAGTGACTGTCGTCCAATTTCTCCATTGCTGGCTTAGTTAATGTTAGACAGGTGGATTCACTGCAGTCGCTGGATATCTCTTGCGTGGTGATGAGGTTTGCAATACAGTCGGGTGAACTTCTTGTATGATGATTTAGGGTCTCTTCACATAGAAACCGATTGCTCTTCGATTGAACTTCGGGCATTCAGCCTCTATGTGCACATAAATATCTTTATTGGTTGCTATATAGGGATAGGGAGGTATGATGATATATGATTTGTACGATTAAAGTGTGAGGAGTTATAATGGGGAATCTTAATATAATTACTATCCTATTTTTACTAAAGTATGATCCAGTGCGAATTATTCGCGGAGATCTACATTAATAATTTGTTCTGAATCGTAAAAGGAACGTAAAGTAACTAATATAATACTTAATATATCTATCCCTAACATAACATGGTGCGCTCGCGATGTACGCATAAAAGCTAAACTATCCTCTATATTTATTTATTTTTATTTATTATACTTTATTGCATTGAAAATACATAAATACATATAAGACTACAGAAACAGCAAAGGGCGGCCTTATCGCTAGGTAGCGATCTCTACCAGGCAATCCAAGATATATTTCTTAATATCTTCTTAATATATTTCTTATTACTAAAAGTAAATCATTAATATTATCGTCTAAGGAGTCTAGGAATTGCGCTAATTCTGTATAGAACCTAAACCATTTATCAATCTACGTTTTACACTGGTTTTAAAGCTTCTAACAAGGACGATGCCTTATCCAATTTTTCGTTTAAATGTTGAACCCTAATTTTATATAGTAATAATGTACGGTTATAATAACTAATTGGTCGCATATTTTAATGAATTTTGTTAATACATGGGGGTTACCATCAAAATCTGGGACCACCCTTAAGCATTTAAAAATTTCTTCCGTGTCAAACGACATATTAAAACTATCAATACTTCTAATACTATCAACTAAACTATTTCTCGAGGACTGTTGGGTATTAACAGCCTCGGTACCCCGGGATTTCCTAGGATGGAAAATCGTGAAGGTTTATTCTAAAATTAATATAGGAATATAATATAGGAAAGCAACACAATAAAATAATTCTGTGCAACTCACATTGACATGGTTTCTGTATCGATGGCTGGATACTGCTGATGTTCTGGATACTCGCTTGGGTTTTTAAAAAAACCGGTCGGCCGCGCGGGGCCTCGGAACCGATATTCATTTCGGATATCTTCCCGCGGGCGACCCGAGTATCCTACCGACTGCGCCAGTTAAATTCACTTTCCGGTGCATTAATAAAAAAAATCATATATCTTAAATGATTTTAATTAAAAAAGTAAAATTACATTATACGTGTTATTATGAGCACGATGCTTCACAATATGTTTTGATTCTAATATTATAATTTAAAGGAATAAAACGTTCTCACGAACGAAAGCACACCGTCAGCGCTTCACATTACATATAGCGTAGGGTTGTCACATAACTAACGCGAATTTAAATAAATAAATCAGGTCAATTGTTATTTGTGGAGCGTTGGACAAAACACTCAGAGCCTACTCGAAAACTTGAAGATCTAACTCGCATATCTAATGTTCCACAATATAGAGCTAAGAAAAATACAAGAGCTAGGGAAAATTACAATAAAATGATCAAAAGTGGGTTAGCAGGGGAGAATTGCTAAATTACAAAATACTACAACAATGAAGTACTTACTTTAAAAAATCACTCCTAAAATAAAGTTTACGTTACCTTTGTCTTTGTATTTAACCATTTTTTTCTATTATATGTACTCCTATTTGGTTGTTGTTTGTAGCTTCGTTTGAACCCACCCCCTGTTTTAAGTAAATTTACTTATATATATAGTAGTAATGTTATATCTTTTACACTGAATATAAAGTTGTGTTCTCTTTAACTGCTACAAATTAAGCGAACAAAACGTAATTGTTATATCTACACATTCATTTAAGGTATTTCGGCAATCTAACTATAATGAATTTGGTAATCACATATTTGCAATAATTTCAATTTCATGCTTCAAACACATATTATAAGTTTATGCATAACATGTAAATGTAAACAAATTTATCTTTTTCTCTGTCTGATAAAATATTTTTCTTGTTTCAGGTAATAAAAAAAAATGCAGTGAAGGTGCTTGCAGTTAAAAATAGTACCTACATTAGGTAAAAGTAAAACATGGAAAAACGTCAGGAGGTTTTGTCATTTTATTTCATATCAATTTCATAGATTCAATTAAATTTCAATTATTAACAATATTTGCACAAAATTATTTAGATATATGTGTACAAAACATTATACGCATTGTACGAAACGGTCTCATCGCGCAACATTTGTTCCTTCCAGGCAAGCTATATGAATTAAATCATATCAAAACAATTTTATGCACCAAATAATCAATAAGAGAAGCATTTCCAACATTTACCACAAATAAGAAACATGTTTTTTGAATTACAAAGACGAGATTGCTGAAACGAAACAAATGACAACACTCATTACCCGTTCCCTTCAAAATAATGCGGTTTGGGACCTCCTGTGAAATATTATGCTATAATAACTCCATTACTTTAACTATTTCCCTTTATATAAACATTATTAGTTGCCTTTTGTGATAATATCATAAAATTTTACTATATTTTTTTAAAATTCGCGCTATAGTTTGTAATAAAATAAAATACGGAAGACCTACATCTACCTATAGATGAGTTTTGATTATTGAACATCATTTTCAACATGTTTTCAGTACATTTTTTTCGCTTTTCTATTCGTTTCTCAAATGGCACCGAGTTGTTGTGAACTTCTATAAGAATGTACTTGTATGTATTCCTATGCTGTGTGGTTTTGAGAACAACTAGTGCTTCAAGTCCAATAATACAATGTCTACTAACTTGGGCATTGTAAGCGCAAGGTGGAATGTATTAGTACATAGAGACTAATCTCTGCTACTCTCTCGGTACTCTGTGTATGTGCATATTGTTTAATATATCGTATCTTCATATAAGGTTTAGAGGTCCAAATGTAGTCAATCCAAAACATAAACCCTTACGAAAACTAACCTAATTAAATAAAAAGCTTAAATAATATGGAATCGATACAGAAAAATCAAGAGGAAAAATACGTGAGGTATGTCTGCAACCCGCGTCTCTACCGAAGCGATGCCGGCGTAGACCACTAGACTATTCAATAAACCACAACAATCAAATTTATTCTAGACTTTCCGTAATTTATCATTATAGCGTCTACCCTCGAATATTACAGTTAGATATTTATATGATATATTTATGAATCTTCGTATAAAAGAAATTACCTTCCATCACAAAATTTTTCCATTGAAGAAAAATTCGCATAAAAGTAGATAGCATTATATAGTGTCCTCTCAGCTTAGTATCGCAGGTTTATGGTTCCTCAACATGCGGCTGCTTACTTACGTTGCTTCCGCTTTACTTCCGATGTTACTTGAAGTAAACTTTAGTGAGGTAAATGCCTGAATTTTAGGAAATTTATACCTACTTAAGTTACGACATGATTTTTTTGGGTACATAATATTTATAGGATAGATTTGTTCTATGTTTTAAATATTAAAATGATAAAGTAATTAAGTTACTAAGTTATTACTTATTGGCATAAAAGTAAATCTTGATGATAATCTTTATATGTCTTTAATTCACAAATTGCAAGATTAAAAACTATAACATTGTATTTTGTGCCTGCCATTAAGTAAAGCGTCTTTTAACAATCCCCGTATTAACGATAAGAGCGAATCCTTGTTGTGGTAATTAAACTCGGTTAATTGTCGACAATTTTAAATTTAAGTTAATGTTCCTATACACCATATATGAGGATTTTAAAAGGTAATACAGTGGATATGTAAACAATTTTTAAATAGAATGTTTCTGACACAGAGAGTCACCTAATATATGCCCAAATGCGTTAATTGAAAGAAATCGTGCTTGAATAAAAAAAAATTGTAATGCTTACTTTTATAGAAATACTGTAATACCTACTGTTTAAAAAATCAGTTATATCGTATTTCTTTCTTATGATAGAAAAGATATTAGATTGCTTGTACATATTCTGAAAATAAATTTTAGAATTCACCGTAAGAACGATTGGTGGGCGTAGATTATCTTAAAAACACTGTATTACATTCCGTATACAATTTACAATAATATTGCGAATTGTTTGTGCGTAATCGTAATGTGTTTGACCTGACTAGTCTCGTGTGCACAGATCATATTAACCTAGAAGCGCAAAGCGTTACTTTTTATTCAATTCAAATGTTTCACGATTTTAAACGAAAGAAGAGAAAGTTTTCCAAGTGAATTTAATTTGCGATTATGTAGATTATATGTTAAAATTTGATTTCGGGGATATATGTTCAGAATTAAATGCAGTCTGGAAACAGTTGTTTAAATTGTAGTATACCTGAGACTCGCTCTATATAGGAATAAAACACGGTTTTGATATGGAATTACGCAAATTTTAATTTGATCTAAATTCGTTTGGATTATCTAGTTCTTTTGATCTGTGTTTGTCTCGGATCATCAAACATTCACTTCTTCAGCGAAACGTTGATTTTAAGCTTAGATGTCATTTATTGTACATTAGCATAATGTAAAGCCTTAAATTGATAGCGAAGTCTAAGCTAGCAACTTTAGTAAAGCGTCTTAAGCGTTGCTTAGCTAACTTGATATTAAAATTTTGTTACGAAATGTGGGATTGTATTGACAATATACGTTGAAATGATGTATGGTGATTGATGATGTTTTCGCAACGAAATATGGGGAGGAGTGTCATTTAAAAACGATTATGTATAAGAGTAGATTTTATTCTATTTGCTATGCTGTGGATTTGAACCTGTCATATAATTATATCCTTAGCAACTAAGCACACATATAGAACCGTTTTTTTTTTTTTTAATTAAACACACAATTAAATTAGTCTATTTAAATTAGTGTGCCCTGCGGTTTCACTCGCGTTAATAAGCTTTTGAAAAGCGATTTCTATAACCACATAAGTTATAGAATTAGCTTAAATTATACATATACGTAGTTAGTCTAAACTCCATACAGTTTAAGGCTTAATCGATTCGAGGTAATCGCTGATTGCAATAGACTCGAAGACAAGCGTTTCATGGAGCACCTTCCCAATTAGACTGATTGCTCTGAAGTCTCTCTGCATTTCATTGACACGAATTGCTTGCAAAGTGATCTAGAATACATCCTTTAGTTTGTGTCTTCGGGTAATTTCGGATCGAACTGGTACCTTTTATAATATTATCCAAATACTATGTCAAAAACTTTAGAAGGAAGAAGAACTACGAAAAGTATGAAAATGAAAATAATCTTACTTAGATATAAGTTAAATGTTTTCTTAAATTCTGGTCATTTCTTTTTCATTACGTTGAAAGTAGGACGAGGTATTTTTACTAAAATAATTCGTCCCTAGACCGATATTTTTAAAACATTCGACGAAATATTTGTAATGAT
>CAJQZM010025558.1:0-11338 GCA_907164665.1 Colias nastes
AAAAGGGTACCCAGCAAAAACTTTGAAAACTTTGGGCTTGCCCAGTCTTTACACCCTAGGCACGCCACTGTCCACCACACTGAAACATTTATCTAACAACGCACGTCCTAACCGTCATAACGTTATTTGAATACCGCTATTAATACCGATACCGATGTAATAACGTTATACCGTTACACCGTTATTAAGTAACACGTTAAGCGTACGGTTCAAGTAATAGTTGTTGATGTTAAGCGACGCTGATAATCGACTCCCTGCCTTGTCCAACGCCAATGTATTTAACTGTGAATATAAAAAAAGTTATTTATTAATATGTACTCTTTTTATTTACGTAATATTTGTTATATTTGCCGGCCTAGGATGCGCACCACAACCAATTTCTTAGATACATTTTGGCCCGTTTTGATCGATTATGTCTATTAGTCTATGGTCTCAACAAAAACTCGCATAGTTCCCGTTCCTGTAGGATTTCCTGGATAAATAGTAGCGTCTTATTCTGGGTCTTCAGCTACCTACATACAAAATTTAATTGTAATCGGTTCAGTAGTATTTGCGTGAAAGAGTAACAAACATCCATCCATCCATCGTCACAAACTTTCGCATTTATAATATGAGTAGGAATAGCCATATATAATTATTTTCAAAATAATCTATTTATTTACATACCAGGTATTTGCAAATACTCCTCAATGAGCTTCACATAGCTCTTGGCGTTTGCCGGCAACTTGCTTAACTCCCGGACATCTTCCGTGCTACACGCCCACCCGGGGACTGTCACGTATTCCACCTGGAAACGAGGAAAAGTGAGGAAATTAGCGGAAATACAAGGAAATTCGGGGAAATGTGTAGTGAGGAAATTAGCGGAAATACAAGGAAATTCGGGGAAATGTGTAGAAATGTAAGGAAAAGAGGGAAAATTAGCGTAATCTGGTTGTGTTTTATCAATATGTGGGATAAAAATGGGGAAAATATGCACGGAAATTATGTCATGTGGGCTATTATTTTGTTCATTTTAAACTCTATATTTAACTTGAACTGTGCCGAAACTATTGGCAATTTAAAATTGAGTTCATTATAATGCAGAAAATGCATCAAAATGTTTTATGTAACGAGATATATTTACAAGTAATGAGTCATCTGACGCAACTCTTCAATTGCCTTCAAACAAATGTTCAAAAACTATTATAAAATAAATAATTGTAAACTTAAATCCAACAGCACTCCATAAATAATACTGGCTATTTATCATCATCATCAGCCCATATACGTCCCCACTGCAGGGGCCCTCCTATGAGGATACAGGTTATTTATAAAACCTTATAATAATATAATAATTAAATTCACCAAAATTAATAGATTAATGAATAAAAGAATGAAAATGCTTTATTGCTTTGAAAATACATAAAACAAAGACAAGACTTAACAGAATCAGGAAAGGGCGGCCTTATCGCTAGGTAGCGATCTCTACCAGGCAACCCAATAATCAGAGGAAATATAACAATATTATGTTTTGGGTGAGCAAAACTATATCTATACTAATATTATAAAGAGGAAAGGTTTGTAATTATGTATGTATGTTTGGTTTTCACGCATAAACCTCTCAACCGATTTTGATGAAATTTGGCACAGACAATCTTTAGACACTGAGAAAGAACATAGGCTACCTTTTATTGCGAAATATGTACCACGGGCGAAGCCGGGGCGGACCGCTAGTCATCGAATAAAATATTGAAATCATACCTCAACAGCGCTGAGCTCAGTCATGGAGGAGGGGAAGTAGTCGATTTTCTTTCCATTCAGCTTGTAGGCCACGCCCACTTTGATTTCTTCTAGATTATCCAAAATGTCCAATTTCGTGAGGGACAATCTGTAATAAATAAGATGCACTTAATTACATATTTGGCAAATTTAACTGATTTACCTTATAATGTACTTTGTGTTAAGATAATTAAAAAAACTTATTACTACCCAGAATGGAATGACTTTTTTTTGGATTTATCGCCACCTAAATTGGCAAATGCAAATCGGACATGTATTATTACACTAATTCTATTAGGGTACCGTTCTCTTACTAATGAGCTAAAGAGCAACTGAAAAAAAAAGACATGAGATACAGCACGGTGACAGACGGACGAACAGACAGTCAATGAACTGCTGTTTTACCCTTTCGGACTGGAACCCTAAAAAATTGCCGACTTTTACTCAAGCCGAATAGTTGAATTTTTTTCACCATTACTTCATCCTTACCACTGGACAAATACAATATTTTATTTCCCTTTATAAAATAAATAAATAAGGGCCGATTTTTCAATGCTTGGATAAAACTTATCCGTCCAATAAAGTATTACACGATAATATTAAAATGTCACGTAAACTGTCATATACGGGCAATTAGAATACGTTTTTAAAATGGTAGTTTTATACATTATTCGACGAATAAGTTTTATCCGAGCATTGAAAAATCGGCCCTAAGTCAAATAAATAAATCAACACTCACGAGGTATACCCGTTGACGAGCGCAGTATACTGCACTACGACGAGATCCAACCACCCGCACCTGCGCACGCGCCGCGTGGTCACGCCCACCTCGTGCCCGCGCTCTTGGAGGAGCTTGCCCATTTCCTGGAAAATACGTAATATAATGTATTTCATCTTTTTTAAGCTATTGCATAGCTTCTATCGCGGGCCTTGAGCGCGGGGATCGAATCGAGAAATTCCGTAACGAAAAAACCTCACGCTCCCCACTCTGACGGGCACGGAGGTGTGGCTTGAAGGCGTAGCATGCAATAGCTTTACCGCGGCAGTCCCCGAGTGCCACACGTCTTTTTTTTATGCAAGAGGAGGCAACAGAGCAGACACTAGAGTAACTCTACGTTACTCGAGATTTCGAGACCAAGGATTCCGATACTGGCTGCGGCTGAGAGAGGAGTACCCTGAAAAGTAGGAACTATGACGAAGGGGAGCTTTTTATCATACGAATCTTGCCCATCTCCAAGGAAATCGTCATTTGTATTTATGTAAATAACTAATAAAAATAATAATTAAAATAAAACGAAATCGTTATATTTATGTAAGCGTATACATAGTATGAACAACTAGACCTACAATCACGTATTAAAATGCTGTCGAGAATATTATGCGAGCGGCGTTGCAGCATTTATTTAACTAAGCACTTTATTTCCTGACTAGCGGTCCGCCCCGGCTTCGCCCGTGGTACATATTTCGCAATAAAAGGTAGCCTATGTTCTTTCTCAGGGTCTAAAGATTGTCTGTGCCAAATTTCATCAAAATCGGTCCAGTAGTTTATGAGCCTATTCATTACAATCAAACAAACAAAGTTTTCCTCATTATAATATTAGTGTAGAACTGTAGACAATAATATATATTCAAAGTCTATTGCATCGCTCATTGCATCGCACACACACACTCACACTCTGTCCATCGGCCCAAATCATATACTTTTTTTTTATTGTTTTACTTTGTATTCTTTCATCATATAAGTCTCTAAAAATTATTTTGTTAACTTGCCAATTAATATAATGTAATATGGAATTTGTAAGGGAAGTCCCTGTCTTACCTAGTTCAGAAGGCAGAGCAATATTGTAATGTTATATTTGAATTTGCTAATTATAATTTTTTTTTATACTCTGAATTCGGAAAAAGCGTAGGCAGAGTTTTGCATCGGACAATTTTTGAGCGAGATTGTGAGTAATTGTTCACTATCGTTGTCGTCGTCGATAGAGTTGTTTTTGAGTTTAATAATTACTGTATCAAATAATACAAACAGAAGAAAAGAAAACCCTCCTTCATATCGAAGCCGGTTTAAAATAGAAATCTATTCTCTTTGTATTATAATTTATATCTTATACTAGATGTTCCCCGCGGTTTCACCCGCATTGCTCCGCTCCTGTTGGTCTTAGCGTGATGATACATAGCCTATAACCTTCCTCGATAAATGGGCTATCTAACACCGAAAGAATTTTTCAAATCGGACTAGTAGTTTCTGAGATTAGCGCGTTCAAACAAACAAACAAACTCTTCAGCTTTATAATATTAGTATAGATGTGTAAATCTGCTTACATCATGCAGCTCAGTGGGGAAGGGCCCGTCACCAACGCGTGTAGTGTACGCCTTAACAACACCAAGCACTTCACCAATGAGGCTTGGTGGTAGACCGAGCCCGGTGCACACACCGCCGATACTGCAGTTCGATGACGTCACGTACGGGTATGTACCTGTAATACGAATATATTTAAATTAAATTAAATTTTATTTATTATCTCATCACAAATGTACAATCAACACATACATTGTTAATATATCTTAACACTAACATTTGTGAGAGACTGGTGCCCGCGATAAGTATAAAATACTTGTGTTACGGGTCACCAGGCCCCCAAGCATTAACAATCACATCTATCAGATAAACAATGAACGTGAACATTAAATGAGGAAGAATTAATCATCACGAATCAATCACTTAAAAATCGAGTTTCCCTTAAGCTGTGCGGTGATATAAAGTGCGATGTGATTCAACTAAGAATAGGATCGCCTTAGCGCCATATCTTTTATATATATCACCATATCTTTGCTGTTTATTTTTTACTGCTTCATAATGCCCATTCTAAGCACACTATTTCAGTAAAGCTTTTCAGTAATTTTTTATTTTAATTTTCCATTAATTACAAAATTCAAAAAAATCCCACACGCACATACAACACCACACTTTATCACCAATATTTTTCGAATCCCACCACTGATCGATTTTTTTTCCATTTTTTCAAAATTTCTGAACTTACCAAAATCAATATCCAACATGGCCGCATTGGCACCTTCAACCAGCACTTTCCTCCCACTTCTGATCTCCTTGTGCAAGTAAGATACTGTATCTTTCACTAATGGACGAACTTTCTCTGCGTATTCTTTATACGTGGCTAGTTCACTCTCAATATCTACTTCGAGTGATGGAAACATTCGTTTGTACGTAGCGGCTAGCGTTCGGAATCTGTAAGGATAGATATTTAACATTAATTTGGTTAAAATTTTGAGAAATATCTGTAACCACAATGAACCAATAAATATAGAAATTGTACAATAATTATTTCAATTTTTATATGTGAACTTAGTTTTAAATACATGAATGCTTTGACAGACCACTTATTGTTTGTTTGTATCTAGGTAAGAAAGCATATGCATTATACACAAGTTAATCATAACTATTACAGGCCGATTAAGAAGAGCTGGAACGTCAACACATTTACACATTGCACATGTGTAGTGTCTGTGAAGACGCGCGCGGCGTGACGTCATACTGCATACGCATCATGAAAAGACTGCCCGTCTCTCTCGCGCGCAGACTAGCTTATGAGGGTGAAGGGGACAATTATTGTTTTCATTTTGCAATTGTTTATAAATACAGGGTGATGTAATTTAAACAAAGACGTTAGGTATATCTACTACTAACTATATTCGACGAGATACTTCGCGGCACGCGGATTAGAATATTTTTTTACTTTACCTAGGTTAAATTATGTAATTATTTTAATAAGTTTTGTAAACAAAATGTAAACGCCGTAAGTTTAAATTTTCATATATAGCTGAACAGTGCGGCTTTTATTTTAATGTAGCCTTATCTCTAACATGCTAGGGTTTCGCTTGTATTGTTTCTTGGGAGTGAGAGCACGTGTTATTTACATTGTTTTTATCCTTATTTTGAATATGTCATGAAATTTAATTATTATTCGATAATTGAATGATTGTCAATACTATATTACAATTGATTATGAGAATAAATAATTAAGTTCATCGATTGAGTTACTTTTAAATTGTTATTTTATATATAAATTATCAGAGCTTTCATAATTATATTTATCTACAACGCACCCAATTTTACAATTATTCAAGTCTACAATTAAACTAGAGTCGCGTTTATTTTTGAACATACTGTATAGTAAAATTGCATAAGTGTGAGTATTGTGAAGATGCCAGCTTTCCTTAATCGGCCAATATATTAAATTCATTTTGTACTCAGTTCGTTTGAAATCATAAGCTTTTCTAAAACATGCCTAATTGAATTTTTGTTGAATATTCAAACGAGTTTGAGCAGGAATTACTTATATTACGACCTAAAATCTAAACAAGGACAGCTTGTATTTTAGCAAAACCTATAGGCAAATTAAGTAAGTACCGATCATTGAATATTTTTAAACTAGCTGTGCCCCGTGATTTTACCCGCATTGCTACGCTCCTATTGATCTTAGCGTGATGATATAAAACCTATGGCCTTCCTCGATAAATGGACTATCTAACAGTGTAATAATTTTTAAAATCGGGTCCGTAGTTTCCGAGATTAGCGCAAACAAACGCTTCAGCTTCATAATAAAGTATAGATAAAACAATTCTTTGATGAAAACTGTGGTGACTTCATTGATATTTTCGGATGTCAGAACATGTACAAAGTAAAATCTTCAAGTGGCTTGATAAAACATGACGCTTATCTAATCTCAAATACTTTTACACGGCAATATTAAGTAACCCATTGTGTATGGAATAATGCAATTTGCTACATTGCATTGTTTATTTGATTTAATGAAACAACATGTTGTTTATTCAGGTAAAAGAAATTTTAGGAATTTCTACATAAGCCTTATAAAATTAGATTAAAAATACTTTTGAGTCGAATCAAATTAGATTATTTTAACTCTTGTTCTCGTTGTTTTTTACAACCCTAATGGTACGATAGTTTGAGTTGGCTAAAATAGTCTATATTATATCCAGTTACTTTAGTATAAAATCAGAATTTAAGAGGAGGCTCCCTAAATTTTATGTGAATTTGCATTAATATTCTGAAACAGTCACACATACAATCAAAATGGAACTTTAGTATATGATTTATTGGGTCTTTTTCTTTCCATGTACAAGACAGTTTACGTAATTGTAACATTTTCGCTCGATTCATTTTTATTCAAAAATTATGCCTCTTTTAAGGATTATTACATTTTTTTTAAAGATTTACTTCGACTTTATGTAACAGTAAGGAAATATAGTTTACTATCCTATCCCAAGATATTTTTTCTCTAGATCAATTATTACTTTAGTTATAAACGAAATAAGAATTGAGACTTACGAGATTTAGTTTCGAGCTCGAACGCGATCAAAGAGCGCACGCGATATTCAACTTTATTACGGCTGTGTTAGCGTCTAGCACCGCGTAGCGGTCTAACCGGTCTCTCAGTGCCAGAAATTATGTTAGGGAGCCTCCTCTTAATTCGCATGCACAGACGACAAACATTTCATAAGACACGTTTTAGATCGTCCAAATGAAAGTATTTCCTATAATTCTGGTGTGAGCAATAACTTCGGAAAAACACGGATCATTCATGATAAGCAGTCTTTCGCTGGCCCACTTCCCAAAATCCTATCTACTGTAGTTGTAAATATTGATAATAATAAATAGATAGAATGATTCTCGAGGAAGTTTTTAGTATATAATGTATTAAGTTTTGGATAGAGGGGGCGAGCCGCGGGCAGAGACCGAGTATCATGAATTTGATATTTAGTTTCATAGCATTCAAATGCCTTATAAATGAGATTTTTTCAAAGAAAAAATTCAATCCAGCCTCGTGATCAAATTTTTTTTATTCTTTAAAAATTTAAACCTAGTATAAAAAATATTAAATCACAGTATCACTTACTTCTCTTCAAATATTTGAAAGTCGCCCAACAAATCTCCAATCCTGATGCCATTTCTCGTGGCTTTCGACGAGTATGTCGGGCCGATGCCTTTCTTCGTCGTGCCCAGGGAGTTTTTGCCTTTCTCAGCTTCTTGGAGACCATCAACCTGCGGACAAAGGATAAATAACACTTCTGGGCATTTTACTTAGTGCCACAGTAAAAAGCTCTAGTATAAGTACTAGTACCTTGGAAGGAAGACTAGTTCGAACTTCCAATACATTATCCGCCTATTTAAAACACTCGATTTTTTTAGACATACAATGAAATTTTTTTGTACTTGTTGAAGGGCGCCGTGCTACAAAGAGAATAATATATTCATTCAACAATCTATTAAGATTCAAGTTGCAACATACATACAATATAATAGACAAAATATCCAAAATCGAACCCAGACCCGATGACTAAATCGTATAAGCGTTGTACAAACATTAATTTAACAATGATAAGAATCTGCAAACTATGTCACAGTTTCTTATATATATCTCTCAAGCCTTTTAAAATCCATAGGTGTGGAAAAGGTCTGTTAATTGACTACTTTCTTTTGTCGTTTTATTGAAATAATACCTACTATATGAAAACATGTTCTTAGATATTATCTAACCTTCACTCATTTGGCATAATTTTCAAATTTGTTTTTATTAAGTATCTTTGTGTAAAATTTTAAGCACGCACGAGATATTATCTCACGAATATAATAGTACAGAATTTCCATACACTATCACGTTAATCAGCATCCTATTGTTAGTGTGACAAAGAGATTCAATTGTTCATATATACATACATAGATTGTTTTATGTTAAAAGCGCGCTTAGAAAATCCTTGCAATGGGTTATTGCTCTTTAACTCATGTTTAGTTTGTACAAAGGACTACAGTACCAGTGTACTGGAGTCCTTTGTACACGCAATGGATTCATTCGAAGTTTTTCTAACAATTTTAGAAAAAGTAGTTTGATATGCTACTGTATCATATTGAAGGAAAAGGCCACTTTTGAATGAGTTTGCAGCGAATAATACATCTAAATAGAATAGAAGAGAATACCTACCCATAGTCTCACCATCTGTTAAAATGGCCTAGGAGCAACTTACTATGTTTCTGACGTTACTAAAAGATGGTGCATGCAGTTACATCTTAAATAGACAACGAACCCGATCTCTTATCATCACCCAAAAGCAATAAAGAATAAAAAAATAAAGAGCGTGTGTGCCGAGCACACGTGTCAGAAGTGAAACTTCTTTGGCAAGATTCAATGACACCAAAATCGTCGCCCTACTCCATGACGTGACGTGCAAGACGCTACCTTGAAATTTTACTCTCCACTAGCCTAAAGAAGTTTCACTTCAAAAAGCCGTGTACATTATAAAGAGAAAATGGTAAACTATAGCTGGCACGGCTCGCCAGCCTTTGTCCTTTTCCAAGTTTTAATCGTTACGTTAGAAAGGAATAGTAGGATTAATTAAATAAAATATCCCGTTATAGCATACCTGCTGATGTATATCGAAGACGAGGTGCGCCCGGTCGGACACTATCAGCCGATTCTGCCAATTCCCCATTCCTTTTGATTCGTTCTTCTTCAGCTCTTCGAACAGTCCTGGCAAATGTATGACCACTCCATTGCCTGTAACAGAGTAAAGAAAACCTTAACAATCTACACTTTAAGGAAGGTACCCTTATAGGAAGCCCGAGTCCTTGCAGTGGGAACATAATGGCCTGATGTTGATGATGTGTACTACGATAACAGTCTTAAAATTAAAATCATATGAAAAACCCTATTTCTACGTCGTTTTATAGTAGTTTCTTCGACACTTAATAGAAATAAGTAGAAGTGGTATTTCTTACATGATATCCATTGGAGCCTTTTTTTTTTTTTTTTTATAGTGGGGAAATCTTCTTAGATACCCCCGGCTCCCGGGGATGGAGCCGTGGTTATGTCGGATTTCTACCGACTAAAACCCCACTCTGTTCCATCGTGCTGCTTTGGACGGAACTGCGGGAACGGTTACGACTCTACCGCGTGTCCCGCCCAGCAGATGCCCGTTTCCAGGCCCACCACTAGAACCCCCCTCGCTGGTGGCTGCTGGAACGAAGGCTTACGCCACCAACGCGCAGACAATGGATCTTTCCCCGCTCCATCGTCCGCGTTCCCCCGAACCCCCGACCCCATCACCGTCCGGCCGGAGGGTGCACGCCGGAAGGTCATCCGATGTGTGAAATACACGTCGGGGGACCCTCCGGCGCACTTTTATAGAGATTACCTCGCAGCCCCCACCTCACCAGAGGTGGCGGCCCTCGGTCCGGCCCCACGGACCGGATTACGAGTTGGCAGACGGCCGTTTTACAGCGGCCGCCGCCCCACACCTCTCTGCAGGAGTCTCCGCGCGTCATCACAATGACGCGTCGGGATCCCGCCCTCCGCTGCACGGCGTGGCTTGCTAAACCAGCGAGCCCGCCACGCCGCGACCTCTGGCCGCCATCCAGCGCCGCATAAGAGCCGGCTCCTCTCTGGCCCACAAACAGGACCTCTGCCGTCGGGTCAGTCGAGGCTTTCCAACCCCAACTGCCATTCAGCGCCACCTTTGCCTAGTGGACACGGGGTCCGCCAAGCCACGACCTCTGGCCGCCATCCCACGCCGCACACAGCGGCCGCTGGGCCACACCTAGCCCTGGCCGTCGGGCCGGTCGAATCTCCCCGACTCTAAACCAGCCGTCCAGCCCCTCGCTGGTCCAATTTCGCTTCACTCAGAGGGCCATAACTCTGAGCTACTGAGCCCCTCCGCCGCGACAAGGCCTGGACCGTTGGGGGGATCCATTGGAGCCTAGTGCTCAGGAAATTGAATACATTAGTCAAGGATCTCTTAGAGCAAGAGTATTAACTTCCATCTTAGATATTTAATATTCAATGCACTGGATGCATATTAAAGCGGTGTTTAAATATGATAGATATGTTAATTGCTAGACATGTCTAAAGTAAATGTTTATCGGTAAACAAATACTGCATGTTATTGCTTGTTAATTCTGTTGGTATTGAATATTAAATAAATTCATAAAAAGGTGTAATAATATATTTTTTTGATTAACCTACAATTTCATTGTACCAGCTTTGACGTCATTCATCGTTAAAGACTTTAACGAGACAATTTCTAAACCACGAACACGAAAGTAAACAATTTGAGCTGTTTTACTATTGTATATTGCAATCAAAAATTATATACGACCTTCCGAAATGAACATTAGGCATCAAGCCGTACCGAGACACGGCAGGTACAGAATTAAATGTTTTTATAATCGAATCTCATTTTATTTCATGCAATTTATATGGTAAGCAAAGGCAGCATGTTTTGCTTCTTGAACACAATGGGTAATGATAAAACTCTTTAGGTTCGTAATTAGGTACGATGCGTAACATTCGCTGTATGAACGAAGTATGGCCTTCTGAGTTTATACTTAGCTATTCAAAATGTTCTGAGATAAATAGAAATAAAATATTTCTATAATTTTATCAAATACTTTTTATGTGTAGGTAGCGTTGGCTACTATGAAGTATTCCGTGGTGTAGGTAAAGATGGTCGACCCTTAAAAGATTAAGTTTGTCATTTTAGGAACGTC
>CAJQZM010025561.1:0-23618 GCA_907164665.1 Colias nastes
TATAGAGGTTTTAAACGTCGAAATAATTTCTGAGTTGATTGTGATAAATGAGTGGCGCGGGCGGGCCAGCGCGGCGGCGAGCCCCTGGCGCCAGCGTTCCTTCAGATCACGATACTAAGGGAAATTACACACAGACGCCGATTATTAAATTAAATGATATCAACTGCAATCATCGTTGTAAATTGTTGGACTTCCGCTAGTTTGATTAACGGCTATGCGTTCATGATTTACTTGCATGCCTTGCTTCGTGTTGTCATTCTACTTTTTGAATATAGGTGTGTACTGTGTAATATAGAACCTTTTGCCAAACACAAACCACAACTTTAAAACAATTAGTACCCTTTATGATAGATAGAATACAATATGCAATATACAATTAGCGTTGCAAAATTTGCTGTCATTACGTGGTTATCACTAGACTGTGTCTACAGGTGTCTACTAATTTATTTTCACTAATGGCTTTATTAAAGATTGGTTATCTGAATTTCTTAATATAGTTTGATTGCAAAATAATAACTTAATCGAGGCCAGTCTCGACTCAAACATAACCATTAGTACCGCGGGTACTCGTGCCTACGCGTTCGTACTGCCATTCAAAATCACGTAGCCTTTAGCGGTGTCTTGTGGTATTCTTTGATGTTCAAATTACCGTTCACAAAACATACAACATACATTATTTTAAGACGATAACAGTTCAAACAACTTTGTTTTTTACTAACAAAGTTGTTTACTGCCATGTGTGGTTTATACTACACAAAGCGTAGGCAATAAAATCAATAAATTGTCATCAAATATTACGACTTTATCGCTGGAATTATGCCAAAGATACAATATTTTTAGTTAATCACTAACAAAACAAGTTTTTGATAAAACTACTCACATAAATGGTGAGTTAGCCCTACAGGTTTTATCTCTATCGACCATTTTATGTTAAGTGTTTCATTAAAAACACCAGTTTTATTCAAGTAGCGATTACTTAATAGAACTATTTGCCTCGCAGTTCATGACTATGCAATAGCTTACTAGAAGGGTTCCTAAGAAAATGTTAGCTCAAAGCCATGAAGCGGTTCGTATCCGCGCTGGGTGGCCGTGACGTCACGGCCGGAATGCGCCCGCGCAACCCGCGCTACTCACGTGGGTACGTTACTACAGAGTACAGAGACATAGTCCTTCATTCACGTACATGTACTGAAGATAAATTTGCTACCTCACATTCATTTCGATATGAACATATGAACAATTCGATTGCTCTGTAGTATTGAATAGGGGACTCAGAGCCGGACATTCATTAAATCAATCTCAACTGACCAAGTAGTTCAAATTGTAGTCTAGTCGATCAATTATGATTTACCTATCAAATGAGTCAAACATAATATGACAAGCCACCGTCTTATCTTTTCGTCGGAAATTTACATACACTGACATGTAAGTGACGCAATGAAATGGGATTAGTTCGGGATCCGCAATGCGCCAGCGTCTCCGGAGCATTTCCTGCAGATAACAGATCGGGTCACTATATGCACGTTCTCACGTTTGCCGCTGCCTCAGATAATCTTAACAAAACATGCATGAGCCCACGGCTCAGCACAAGCGACTTCTTAATCAAACGGCGGGTATTTGTTTAAGCGACGTCTACACGTTTCCGGTGATTGTTCTAAATGCTTTCTCCATAGAAATTAATATTTACCCATTTATAATGTATAACATTCATTTATGTTACTATTATTAGACATTTTAGTAAACATAGCTCTTTATCATCGTGCAGGAAACGGTTAGGGTTAATTTTAGAAAACATCTGGGTGATAGCTGTCGGTCGGCTGAGGTCGTGTCCATTGTAATTATTATCTGTTCGATTATTGTATCGTCGTCTCCGTACAAAATAAACAACAATAATACAACGTATATTGTTGTTCGTTTATCGCTTTACAGAAAAATTACTCCTCGTCACATCATACATACTTTTATCTATTTTATAAGATAATTTAGTAGTTGGAGCCTCAATTAATTAGCATAACTTTTTACTTTATATGTTCCATCTTTATGAACAACATTCTATTGCTTATAAATTTCATAATTTATATTTAAGCGGATTAAAAGTACCTCGTATAAAAGTTCAGCTTAGCTAGTTCACACTCATGAAGACATAAATTAGTAGTTATGGTATATTATCTGTAGATACTAACCTCATTTTCATATATTTATTATCTAATATATTATGTTCAGTTTGTGTCCCTGTATTTGATGTTATTATTCACCTCTATGTATATTCAATTAAAAAAAATGTTTTCTGTTCGGTTTCGCATTCGCTCTACCTACTTTTCGATTAAAATGCCCACCATGGTCAAAATAACGATTGAAGAAAATATTCTAGGTAAATATAATAAGTGTTAAAATTTATTCAAAGCAAAGAATAGAAAAAAACTACGTTTGTTTTGAAAATGATAAATTAAAAGTAAAGGGTAAAATTATAGCCAAATACCTACCATGCGATTTATTGAACATTTTTAGTGTACAAATTGTAGGAAGAGCGGCTGTGAGAACGTTTTACGAAAATTACTAAAAATGTAACAAATATCTAACTTGGATAAATTTTGCAAAGAATAATATAGGTAAGAAGTTGAACTTTTATATCCTTCCTACGAATATGCGGAACTTTACATTTTGATTAATTAATTATTATTTGTTAATACTATAGAGTATATATTAATAGCAAGTTATTCATACCTTAAAACACCTAAAATTACTAAGTAATAATAGTGCTCAATTTGGAGATAAACAATGGTAGAAATATAATAATATTCTTATCATTTATTTGACTTAATAATGCATTAAATGATATTGTTAAATATAATTAATATCATCGAGTACCTATGTTTATTATACAATAACAATGTTTATACATTCGGTTGAAAGATATATTTAACAAGGAAAAGGCTAAGATACATGTTGTTTAAAAAGTCTAGAAATTTTATAAGCTTACACCCCGTCATATGGTGAATCAGTGAAACGGAAGCAAGAAGCAACGAAGGGGAAAAATGACAATGTGCATTGATCTGAGTGCGTGCCACGTGTTGCGGTGAACAACATAATTATCCAAGGAGTAATTTGATACCAATGCGGCTAACGTTGACATAATAATTACGAAAATAATATCGACTAGCAAAAAACAGCTTGCAGTTTTTTTTTTTGCTTATTTGTAAACGTTCTACAAGTATAAGACTTAATTATGAACAATATAAATGGTTTTCCAATTCAACAACACGTTGGATGCGCATTTGAAAATCGTGGCTATATTTTATGGGTCTCCAGCGCAGCTGCCGACCGTCGGCGAACGCAATGTTTGGAAGAAGATGCAATATGCATGGGAATAATGGACCAGAATGGGATAGCAAATAAACCTCACCAGAAAAGGAAAGCGATTGTTCTTTCCACGTGTAAGAAAGGGATGTGTGATCGGAAACCACAAGATGTCTCAATTCCACAAGGCGAGCGCTGTGCGGTCCTACCAGATGAAAAGTTTTGAAGATTCTTTTATTTTTATTGATAAAGAAGTATTTTTTAATACAAATAAATATTGACATGTGATCTGTGATAGATATCGACAAAAGGGACTTGTTTAGAGAGGACTGATTTAAATCTTAAGTACCTATTTCAACATTAAAAAATAATATAAAAAATTTGATATTCTAATTATACATGCATATCAGTAGCAAGATTCGATGTTGGCGATATAATTTTATAGCTTTCTCCTTCAGAACCAAAGTTGCGTGTGTTCGGAGTTGATGACTCTATCGCATCACCGCTGGGTGCGCGTGCGCAGCCTCACTTCCCGCTGCGACTTAATTACTTCATCTCGGATAAGAACGTTATTTACGTTACATGGCTTTATTATGGTGCACAATACAATTTTCCGTATGTATTTTATATTAGTGTGCGTTTATAAAGGCTATCGTTACGTTTACGTTACCTACGTTTAGTACATTAATTGCTAACGTTAAGATCACTGATTTTATAATGTTAGTTTCTTGGCTTCTTGCCTCATATTTACCCGGCTTGACAAGCAAAAAATTAAGCTTTTAGGACACTCAAAAAGCTTAGCTTTTAATAAGTAAATCAATTTTCAAAATTTCAGTTAAGTAGATTCAGAGATTACACTTTGCAACCACCCAAACTCAACGTAACCTCTTTACATTAACTTTGGTCAGCAATATTTTGCATATCGCTGATGGAAACGTCGATTGACGACCACGAAAGCGCGTGTGGCCTTCTAGGAAAGCGCTACCTTCCTCGAAACCGACAGCCACTTCAATAATTAGGTGGGATTGCTTACTCGACATAAACACGTATCTACTTTATACTAAATATCCGATAGAAATTAGTTCAAGAATTTAACTACTACTTTTATTTCATAAAACTTAATAGATAAGTTGTAAATCGTAATACCTATATCGAATAAATAGAACTTTGCTACAATAGACATTACGCATAATGATAAATTTCTTTCGGTAGGTATCTAATGTTTTCCATAAAATTTGCAGTAGGATAATATGACATTTTGGGTATGTTTGTTTTTAAACTTGGTTTTTAAATTACAACTTTGAACTTTCATTATCAATCAAAATCTTTCTACACAATTGCACATTTGACTATAGTTACTATGAGTACGGTTGCGAATTTGACACTTATTTTGTAGTCTGTCACAAGCCTCCATCAACAAAGTGCATAAGTTGAAGTACGATAATTTTTTCTCATTAAAAACTGTTATTATTCTTTGATTTTATTTCGTCATATTTTATTTTTTTACTGTTCGATTACTGTGTACCGTTAACTTCACGGAAATTTGTTTAACAGTGAATTTTGACTTGTATTTTAAGTCTCAAAATACGCGCGGCCTTGATAGTACGCACGCTTACCACTAGTCGGCGCCACAACCCCGCACTGCCGCGTTCTTAAGAGCGATTGACATTCGCAGAAAAACAATCACACGTGCAATACGACAAGTGGGTTTAACACTTTAATTTCATATGAGTGAGTTGTAATTTCAAGTAAGTAAACACTGCACCTTTTCAAGTTCTGAGAGTGCTAAAGCTGCGTCGACCCAACTGGTCCGTATGTATAAATCAGCGCTGTGGCGCGCCTCGGCGGCGGAGGGGCTCTCTTGTGCAGCCGCTATCCGAGGATTCGAAGTAGCCTCGGAATCGGGAGCCACCATGATCTCGGGGCCAAACTTGTCACCAGTATCCTCATGAAGACGGCCGGAGTCCGTCTGGCGGCACAAGATGTCATATCACTCGCCGCCACATAACCACACAATTACACCTGAATTCTGCACTTCTATTTATCACTAACGGAATTGAACACGAAACTATACGGTTTCGATAATTTTTTAGCGCCACAATCACGTGTTTAGGCTGGCGCGGTCCGAGCAACACTGAATCAAAAATGAACTCGAGTATTTTGTTGAGCCGCCATCATGTTTCGGCTGGATTATGTTGCCGCTCTGTAGTACGAAGTTAGCCGATTGCGTACGAATACGTTCGAGTAAACGGCCAAAGGACCACACAAGTTATATATCTTTCTCGCTCTAATTTTGAGACAGTAGGGTATTAAACACAAAATAAAACGATTGAATGAAACTGATCGTAATACTTGCAGTTGCAATGTGTAGATCACAACACCGCGCTATGCCTTTAGTAAACAAATGGTTTACTTTACAACACGTAATAATGTAATTGGTTTTAAAAAATCTAATAAATTTGAATGCCCGCACACGGGGGATAAATTATCAGAGAGACATAAGTTTTATGTCCATTATTATTTTCGTTATTAATTCAAATATTTAAGAGCTGTATTTACAAGAAGATCATAATATGTGATCACGATCGTAAACCCTTATTAAAACATTCTAAAAACGTTCTAAAAAAAAAATAATGAAATGTTAATAAAAAATCAAATATTTATGATGATGGTAAGTACACTAAGCAAATATTCTCTTTGTGTACAAATACATAATAAATGTGGATCAAATATTCGATACGATATCATTTTGTTTACAGAGGTTTTTAAGTAAAAAGTCGAGCGAACGCGCCCACGGCAGGGCGGCAGACTGGTCCTTTGATGTTACCGACATAAAACGCCGCCGACGGTGATTTAACTAATGAATTTATTTAGCGGGCGTGCCAGGCGAGTGCCGCTGCATCCACACGACTAAGCAGCAAACTGCACCAATCAAGAACTTACCACAAATGCTTAAATTACATTTGGAACTTCGAAGAATCTATTCTTTAAAATGATATTTTTAAACTATGTTACTATTGCAAGTCTAGATAAATATCTATATTAATTAAATAGTAACCTCACTATGTACTTATTTGTATTAATTAATTATGAAAAAATATTGCATTAAAGAGCATGATTAGATGGATGCATTCAAGAGCTGTATCAGAATATTAACTTGCAATCAGATTAATACATCGAACCTGACGACAATGTAATACCCCTTAAACCTTCTGAGAACTTCAGGAGGTGTAAACGAAACTATTGAGCCCAATCTCAAAAGCAGGAATGCGTCGTAAAGATCTATTCCATGATATAGGTACCGCAAATGTATTCCCGAAATCAAATACGATCAAAGAACTATCATAGGTACTCTTTATTACACGGGTATAGGGATCAATTTCTTTTGAACCAGGTACTATAAATATTTCGTTTATATTTCCTTCGGGGTGGTTTACCTTAGACATTTTGACACTTCTGGCGAAAACGCCACGGGGTGCCTCTCTATATATCTTCTAGGAAACATCGCATGAGACACTAAATTGAGATCACAAAGTATTATAATTCAATTAACTATGCCAATGTATTGAAAATCGGTGTGTTTTTGAAAACTATTATTTACTAATAGTAATGCCATTATTTTTCTTTTGTATCAGGTATGATCGTCATAAGAATGTTTGAATTGTATTGTAATTTTTTTTGGTCAATGCCATAATAGTAAAGCTTGCAGTAAAAATTCGATGTAAATGTTTTGAATTATAATGTTATTAATTTGTAATAAACGGAATACAAATATTGAGAATGATTAGCAATTGAGTCCACCTCTGACCACCTCTAACCCCTCTTAAAACACGATATGTTACAAAAATCCTACCAATTAAATGATCATATCCTCTCTCAAAAAATAGGTACATGAGTTGCAAATTGAAATTAATTTTTTTTTTGACACTTATATAATTTGGGATTTTGCAAGTTACGTCATTTTACCTAGGGGTCGATAATATAAAATTATGGTTACCTTAGCTTTTCGTGTAAATCATGTTGTTAAATAAATACATGGAGTACCTAACTACAACCCTACATGGAGTAGATAAATATTAATTTATGATATTATTTAAAACTAAATTAAATCCTACGTAAACCTGATTTGCATATTTATTTGCCGTATCGTATTAACTATTCTAAACTGCTAGATATTTGTTTTACGAGGGCAATAAAAAACTCTAGTGACATTTTCTACTGACACTATTGTACACAGTGTGCGTTTCAATGAATTGAATCAATATTCTAATTTAAACAAGGCACAATTATACGATAATATACGACTAGATTTGCGAAAATTATGCGCGTAGCATTCTGTCATCGAACTTTAGAAGCTAGAGCCGATGCATATTATACGATTAAAAAGAAATTATACTATAGCTATTGAAAATATTATAACATATTATAATAAAATATGAAAATATTCATATATATTGGGATTCGGGATTGGAACATGGAAAATTCGGGAAGAAAAACTAATTACTTAATTAAAACTAAAGGGATTATAAATTTTACTGAATAACGATATAGGTGTGAAAACTCGATTTATTTTTCAATGAAAAATGATGGAGACAATCCCAATATATCTCATTATACGATGTTGTTTGTTTTATTTGCAATGTTTGGTAAATGCTGTGGATGTTTACGGAATTAACATACCGTGTGTTGTGATTATTATTAAAGGGAATTGGTTTATTTTTTTCAAGTTTAGCAAATGGACTTTTTTGCCGCCATAGCGCACTTGTCTAAATAAAATTGCGAATCACGATTATCGATCGTTAAATATTAATGATGTTACTGTAATAAATTCTTTGATTTAGAAACCGTTTGTAGAGGTCAGGCTTTGCGTATTAAATTTCGCATAAATTAACTTTTATGAGGTCCCCAAGTTTATTATTGTATCTATACAAAGTAAGTCGTTACTCTTAGTATCTACCTACAAATTTGCGTCGAGGTGGTCCTATATATTTTTATGGAAATGATTTTTTTATATCTTTTTTACGATAGAACACAAAACGTAATAATTCATTTAGCATAATAATTATTGTCAAAGAAAATATAGTAGTAAGCTGAATATTTTTCGTATTATACGAGTTGTATAATACGAGAATTAGATAGTTCATATATTGTATTATGATTTTAAAATTTTATTGTGTTAAATAAAATTGTCAGAATTTCTCAAAAGACCGAAACAATTGCTCACTTCGCATTGTGGTCACAGAAAAAGCCACAATGTAAAATTCGCGTTGGGGCTCTAACGAAAAAGCTCATAACGCAATGAAGAAATACCAAGATTCGTTCGCATAAATTGGTTGACCCTAACATGATAAAAAGGCTTTAATTATTATTTACAGCAATTTTAAAATTATTGTCGAATAAAATGAAAAAAATATTTGTATTTAACTACTAGTACCTAATAAGCTGTAGGTATAAAGCCTGTCCTTCGTGCTACTTGGTTACCACTTGCGTGTAAACATTCGTTGGATATAAGAATGTTTGGCCTCATGTAGAGCAGAAGCATTTGCAAATACCATCATTCATGAAAACCAATTAATGTTTCAGAACGCGTGCTTCTTCATTGCCACAACACGTTGTGAGCGCGAGAGCTTTCGTTAGATCCAGTAGCGACTACACGATTCGCGTTATGGCTTTTTAAATTTCCGTATTTTAGCGTAGAGATAAACTACGATAACATGGCGCGCCCCTCCAAAATTCAAAACGTTTGAAAGTATTTGTGAAAGTATTTACAATGCACCACCAAGATTCACAACGCATGTGTGCGTAATGAGACGGCCGTCAAACAAAAACAAATCCACGGATTTGTTGCTCGACTAGTCACGCTCTAATCGCTCATTATTATTAGTAATGGCGCTGCACTGACGTATTCTATGAAAACGACACGTGCGTTGTCTTGGGCGCTCGGCAACTTATGATTAGTTGACCAACAAATCTGGTAATAAGTGAGATATTACGAGTACTGATTGCAAAAGAACTATGAATTAATTTTATTGTGTTCAAATACTGAAATGTAATTTTATTATTTACTCTATATCTTGCATGTTTAATGTTTTCAATAAAATGAAACCTTTATTATGTATTTATAACACATTTATTTTTAGTGACTAGTTAAGACATCAAAATCATTTACAAAAATACGTAATCATCATTTATTTTTTATTATAAGAAAGTTTATAATATTATGTTACGAGCCAAGTGATAACAAAGGCATTATTCATACTGCCTGGGCATTAATAATAATATCCTCATTAATCACTTGGCCCACAACATTAATAATGAACTAAATTGATATGTTTTTGTATTATTTCAATAGCTGTGTAACTCTTGTATTTTTTATTTTTGCCTAACGGATCTTAGTCGTCCATTAATCTACATAATAATTCAATAAAGGATATTTTATTTATTATTTATTTATTTATTTAATAAAACATAAATCAAACAAACTTAAATCTTATTGATCTCTATTGGCACTGGAACTAAAATTTTCTTCATCACTGTCATAGAAGCTTGATGTGTCATTTTCAGAATCGGATTCTCCTACGTGAATAATAAATTCTTGCTCGTCGTCGTAGTTTTTCCAGTATTTGGATTCAGTCTCCTCCACATGTCTGCAAGTGTTGGTCCACATCGTGCAATCGATCATTTCTAGACGTTCATGAAGTAATTTCATGATGGATGTGTAGTTTTGGTCTACATTTTTGTTTGCGACATAGTTTTTTAACACTCCCCAAATTTTCTCAATCGGGTTTAATTCGGGATGATATGGAGGAAGTCTTAAAATATCGCAATTATGTTTTTTTGCTTCGCCATCAATGGCGTAATTTCTAGAATTATCTTTATTTTTTAGAATGAGATCATAGAGTTCGATTTTCTTCATGTCTTCCTCGAAGTCGATGTTTTTATTCACCAGCCAATTTTTCATGGCTGCTTTGTTGCTGTTGGAGTTGGGAACTTTTTCTGTAAATGTGTTATGGTAGGAGGCGTTATCCATAACAATTACGGACTTTTCTGGTAGGTTAGGCAGTAGTTGTGTTATGAACCACTTCTTGTAATTGTCATGGTTCATATTGTCGTGGTAGTCGCTTGTCTTCGAACTGGCCTTGTAAATTAAACAAGCATTGGGGACAAAACCATTTCTTCCACCAGCGTGGACTATTATGACACGTAACCCTTTAGAATTTTTTTTCTTTGCTACAGTTCCTTGTTGAGTACCCCATGACTTATTTTGTACATGTGTGGTATGAATGTAGCTTTCGTCAGTATAAACAATATTCCTCCCTTCTTCTCTAAATTTCTTCAATTGTTTTAAATATTTATAGCGAAGGAACTGCACATCATGTTTTTCAACAAGTGCTTGACGATTGTCTTCAGTAGTTTTCCACTCATAACCTAAATCAAGAAGTATACGCCGTAATGTCTCCAAACATCCATCAAAATTTATCTTTTCAGTAAGCACCCTTTTCAGAGCTTTTAATGTTGGATATTGTTTATACTCTCTATGAAAGTTACTAACAGTACACCTTATTACTCCCTTGTCAAATTCATCAATGTTACGCTTTAAACGTTTGCGAGGATTTTTGTTTTTACGCGGTGAACTCATTTGTGTGCCAGTTGCATCACATTTTGCTTTTTCTTTGAGAATTCTTGTTACAGTCCTTTCACTAACCCCCACAGCTCTTGAAGTTCTCCATCTAGCGTCTGTCAAGCGCTCCACTCCATTTTCAGCCTCGTACTTCATATGTTGGTATACTGTAGCTATCACTTCTCGTGCCTAAAATATATAGAAAAGATTTTACATTAATTAATTAATAGACATAAAAGTCAATCAAAACATTACATAAACTTATTTCACAAACAAAATTACCTGACTCCGCATCATTTTTTTTCTTGAATTTTCCATTACTATGTAGAGGGGTTGTGAACTCAAAGACGATTCGGATCGTAATAATTTTATTTGCACACAATACCCGTATTTATACAAAAATCGATCAAAAATTAAACCAATCAGAATTCTGATTTTTAAATTGAGAATTGATTTTGAATTTGAGAATTCGTCGAACAGAATGAAGATATGATATTATATATGACGGAAGAAGGGCCCAAAGGCTATTTTTAAAAGAGTGACGTCAGGAATTCTGACGTCACCATCATCAGAGCAGACGCTCATACTCGAAGTAGAACGCCTGTAGTTATTTTACTGCCCTTTTATTTCACGTCGAAATTACTAATTATAGAGAGAGCTCCGAACGCTCCGACGGCCGGCGCGTGAATGTGCTCTGTGCCGTCGGGCGCTCGTATTTAAAGCAAACCATGACTCACAAGAATTAGTTTGAGTGTTGCCACTCGAATTTTTACAATGAATTTTTATCATTTTTAACAAACATTAATTATTTCGTTAATTTAATTATTTCATTACATTAATCAACCACTTATTTAAAAAGATCAAAGTAAATTTTAGCTAGTTATAATTATTTAGTAGTTTGAGGGTAGTCGTATAACGTCGTTGCGCCGACATATATGATCTCTTTTATGTCTCCCATAACTAACTTGTTTTGCAATCAGTACTTTCGTATTACTGAGCGACGTAGAATTAATAACTTGACTGTCTCAGACCGCTGCCGGCCTGCTACTAAAGTACTAAAGACGAATACGTACAACTACATACAAACTCCTTCGTAAGGATGTCACTACACACATTGAAACAGTAATTTGGAGGGGCGCGCCATGTTATCGTAGTTTATCTCTAACATACCATCGAAAATTTTTGACGTTATTTTTTAATTTTCTGTCTCGAACTTCACCCAATTTTAGAATTTGATTTTATTAATATTTTTTTTAAATTCTTCAATAGTATCTATCGAGTAAGAAAATGTAACATACAAATGTTCCTATCCAAGTTACTATTATTGAAACATTTATACCATGGTGAAGTTTTAGTTAATTTGAAATACACTCTTACTTTCATTACTTTCACTTTTTCCTAGATAACACATCATTACTAAAAGCAAATATATCAATTTAATTGTGTGTACAAAGTGCATAGAAGCCACAAGACGATTCTTTTAAATCTTGAACGTACAGAAAACTGAAAAAAAGCTCAACCTGTAACCCAAAATAAAAGGTAAATAATTTATAATTTAACTTTAATAGCCTCGCGTCGTGGGTGGCCCGCCGCGAGCGAGCACCTAATTGGATAAATTGCCGTCTTAGAGATACGATAAACATTATCAAACAATTTGTTTTCGAGTTGCGTTATGTAACAATTGAATTAACTTGCAGACTGCGAAGTACACTTGGCACTTGACGCATTTGCATTATTCAATATATATACGAGGGAATCATTTTTTAAACGCAGTCTAATTTATTGACTAGAGCATAAACGGCAATTTGTTTTCTGTTTTGCTGTAAGAAAATAGGTGTTTTCAATGTTGAATACAAATTTTATTAGTATGTGTTCGTTAGTGCCCGGATGAATTCTTTGAATAGGCACTCAAGAGTACGTCAATCGAGTCTTTTCAAGCTATTGGACAATGATTTCCAAGTAGGTATCGTGTCGATGGTAGCTCAGGCACCGTGGGTGGTCCGACTGACGTCTCTATAGCCTGTCTTCATGAACATGCATCTAAATGTCCTTATAATTCAATACATCTGCCGACTTTATGTTTTGCAATGTGTACCTATATCGATTGCGAATTCACAAACGTATCCACGTATTGTTTTATATTGAATTTAATCAGTTGTGATATTTAATGACCCCTGTTTTAGATTATGTAATATGCATTATTGTCACCAACGAAAAATTATGAAAATGGGTTCAAATAACACAACATTCGATCTTCAAATACGACACACTAATTAGACATCAAAGGAAGATGGCATAATTCAATTATCGTTAACGAACTTCTTAACACCTTTTTACTGATAATATCAATGGCTACATGTTGATTTCTGCTCAGCAAAAACGCAACAGACCAAGACCTCCAAATCTGTTTGACTACAAGTCTCATATGTGACGAAAACTTCCTCTAAAACTCTTCCAAAACATTAAAAAAGACGTGTGGCACTCGGGGACTGCCGCGGTAAAGCTATTGCATGCTATGCCTTCAAGCCCGTCGGAGTGGGGAGCGTGAGGTTTTTTCGTTACGGAATTTCTGGATTCGGTCCCCGCGCTCAAGGCCCGCGATAGAAGCTATGCAATAGCTTAATAAATGATATTTCAGTGAATTTATTCCCGATTAAATAATTTAACATTCGTAGACACAGAAGCATGGTCATCCTACAAAATAGAAGTACCTACTATACATTAACGTTAAACATACACGATTCTCCTTTAATAGCAGAAACACTACTTTTTGTAACAAACGTAATTATCACTAAAATGGCTGTTTAAAGCTTCCAACTATCTTAACTCGTAGTTCTTGATTTGCTAATAGAAAGCTATGCTTGCAACATTGCCGTTTAAGTAAGACTAAATTATGACGTTTTTGTAGCTACACAATTTTTTTAACTCGTAAATGTTTTTCCTAGATATGTATGATACGCGAAATGTATGATCGTTAAAAGTTATGTGTAAATAACCATTCCACCTATTCGTAGCTTTGTACTTGTGGAAAAAAATAAAGAGTTCAGTTTTTTTTTGGGTTTAATCGTTACAAACAAACTCATAATCAAATCTTTAATTACACTGAAGTACACCTACCTATTAGTGCAGATTACAAATAATGTATACGCCACATTCTGACCAAAATTTCGACCACAAAAATATTGCGCTCTACACCAGAACAACCGCGAACTCTGCGTTCCTTTTAAAAAAAGCCCTTATAAATAAAAACATAAATAGTCATATGAAGCAATAAATTAGTTTATTGTACAATAAAATTATGTAGCAGTCGAGGTGGGTGGTCCGTTGTGGCACAAAAAGCCCGAACGTTGCCATAGAGACGTGACTCTACATCCTCCTCAATATAAGATCTTAGCTATAATATTATGAGTGTCCTTAAAACAGTTCTTACAATTAAATGTTTGAATTTTAAATCAACTTGAGCATTCTAAGATTGCAAATAATGTTGAGTGTTTAGTTTAGATCTTTGACGAATGGAAAATCCGAAAGGGAATGTTTCTTAGCGAACATTAACTAGCTACATTACATAATTACTTTAGAATATCCCAAAAACTTGGTGAAGATATATATGATAAATTATACATTTACTCTTTAGATTAATTTCGATAAGTTCAGGGTAACTTTGATCCACTATAAGTATATTTTGTTATCCTGTAAAAGCTTGCTTGTAAGTTAAGGTCACCTGTAAAAGACAATGCCTTTTATACATTTATATAAGGCAAGCACGTTGAGCTTTAAATAATTATATAGCTTCTATTCTGAAAAATTTGTTCAAAATAAAAGATATAAAATAACCGCTTCCAGTTATTATCTATACTAAAATGTCCTTCTCTTAAAAAAATTACTACACCTAAACAAATACAAGATAATTATTAAAACAGGTCACTAAAACAAGATGTAATGAGTAAGAACATTACATTTTACGGCTAGTAAAACATTGCACTGCTGCTAATTACAGACGTTAAAGATACAATGTTACAAAGTTTGTAAGCCTTGATGTATAGCTTATTTTATCTTTATTGACTCGCAAATAAAGAAAATAACCATGAAAGTTGTCTTTACGATTTAATTTTAGTTTTATTGAAATATTTGATGTGCCCATAGGCCATACAGAGAAAATGCAGGTTTTAATGTTCTGTAGACTTACATTGCAGATATTAATTTAGCGGTAAGTAATTTTATTTTATCTTAAGCTTTTAATATTTACTTGTAGTGTCTATTCTGAATGACAAAATATCAGCTTTTTAATAAAAGCATATGAAATTAAGAATATTTCAGCATATGTCTGGTGACCGGTAAAAAAACAATAAGGTTAGGTACCTTATACCTTATACCTAAGCTAAGGTATTAAGCTTTTATATAAATAACGATCTATATAGTCTGATGATTATCCTATTTAACTTATATTGTAACTCACAGATTTGCACGCACTTCTGAAAGTATTTGGCTGAAATTTGTTATTTGATATAGGTACAAACAGTAGTATCAGTAGACATCATATCAAGACAGTATAAGGTACCTGAAATAACATACCTATAGATGACTTAAAAATCATTGGATAACATTTTAATATATCTATCAAACCTTACCTTCCTAATGCAACCTATCGAATTACAAAAAAGTAACAAGACCCACCATTATCTATAAAAAGGGACGATGAAGTGGTTTTGGGACTGATAAAAAACGGCGGAAACGCGTTCCGGGCGAATTGCAGGCTAAAATCGGCGGCTCAGCTAAACGTCTCAATAGGGCTGACGAATATTGATGGACTAGTGATTGAACACGCCTAGCCCCGGTTTCCAGTAGCGTAACAGACGATACCGCTTCGTCAAAGATTCGCGAAATATAGATATGCTACCTCTATCGTTGTCCAACTTTTTGTTGATAATATTTGATATGCACTAAACGATGGTATGTTTTACATATAATTTCGAAGAAAAAATTAATTTATGAAAGTAGATTTCATACAATTATCATACTAATTACAGTGCACGTGTACACCTACGATTTATGTAAAAAATATTATGAAAACAAATGCTTTCCAAATCTCATATTATAGACCAAGGTATGTATGTTACCTACATCTAAATGAGTATTTCATCTTATACCTACATATTATACTTATTTAAATAAAAAATACATTTGCATGTTCACTTTTTACACTAATAATAAACTTCTAATGATAATAAAAACAACAATTCTTTTCCCTACGTATCTACTTATTTCAAAAGCACACTCCATTGTTGAGTATCGGTATAATTACGACTAATTTATTATAATCTACTCTTGACTTTGCTAAAGACCTTACGTAGAAGGATTAAGACCCTTTTCGACTGATTAATGGTCTTACACTTCATTCGATCTCAAACAAATTTATTTTTGTCAAACACTTCCAACGTATTTTTACACTCATGGCGGTCTAATTTTTAGTCTGTGACGCAGGTCCTCGGAGCCAGAATCATTACGTGTCAAAAGATACGGTAATTACGTGGCGACAGGCTCTCCAGATTAAAAAAGCACTCGAATAAAAAAAGCGAATCTACAAATAAACGCCCCGCAAACGACAATCAATCTTTAAAAAATGTTTCATATACTTAGGTGTTTTTTTGCCCATTATAATTATGTACATATCTAGATACTAATGATATCACATTATTTTATATATTAATATTAACTAATTATTTTTCCTCAAATGTTATGAGTACCTACTCGATAATAATAACTATCCGTTCCGGGTAATGCAGATTTACACATCCCATAGAGCTGTCCCACAGATCACAGAAACTAAAGGGAGATATGGTTAGGGGGCGGGGCCGGTGTCGCAGCAATATGCCCAAAAAAAGAACACATGCTCATCAGTACTGTTTGTTGCATTCAGTTGACGTTCGACCGTCGGCCGGGTATTATTTGACAATGCCGTGTTGTTCCGTTAAAGTTTGTAAAAACCGAAGTGAAACCAGCAACTTTAAGTCAAATGGAATCACATACCATCGGTAAGTACTGAAAATTATACGATTTTCTTACTAAAATATCAAAAACAATATTACGTAGAGTGATTTCTTGGTTTCTGATCTTTTATATTATGTGACAGAACGACAGTCACAATAATTTATGTAAATAGTTTACAATGCTTCTTCTGTACGTGACTCTATTCAAACGCGGAGTTCGAATACCGAAGTGTATAATGAACATACTAAAAGCTAACAAAAATACGTTCGATCGTGTAGTACGGCCGCTGCTCGCGGTCGTTAGTTAAGGATGCGCCTCGAGTGTGTCCATGTCGATAAGATTCGGTTCCCCGCGGTTTCACCCGCATCGCTCCGCTCCTGTTGGTCTTAGCGTGATTATATATAGCCTATAGCCTTCCTCGATAAATGGGCTATCTAACACCGAAATAACTTTTCAAATCGGACCAGTAGTTCCCGAGATTAGCGCGTTCAAACAAACAAACAAACAAACAAACTCTTCAGCTTTATAATATTAGTATAGATTTATAACCTACTTTCAGATTTCCTCGAGACCCTACGATAAAAGAAAAATGGATTGATAGTACAAACAGAGGACCAAATTGGTGGCCGCTAGAGCGGAGTACGATATGTTCGGCTCATTTTGAAGAGAAATGTTTTAGGCCCAACAAGACCAGTCGAAGACTGTTTGAATGGGCCGTTCCGACATTAAGATTGCTGCTTGTATTTGCAGTAAGTATCCAAACGATTTAAATACTGGAAATATACATACATATATTGCTAATGAGATATTTAATTTGTGTTAAAATTTTAAACTAACAAACTAGTGTTCTGAATTTTATTGTCTAAAAGAACTGGTTTAATATTATTTTACAGCCTCAAAATGAAACAAAAGAACAAGTTATCAATAACACTCCCCGAAAACACAAGATGCTCAATCAGCCGTCCAAATTTAATGTAAACCAGTGCGAGGTATGCTTTCATTTATTTACATACTTATAAGGCTTATAGATAACAATATTTTGTATGGTAATAAAATAATTCTCCTTTTGCAGTCTCAACAACATTTGAACCAGAATCAGCTAGCTACTGACAGTACTGACGAGACTCCTAGGAAACGTAAAAAATGCGAAAGCTTGATCACCACGACTGTTAACATTCACACAGATCCAGGCGAGGTATTCAAAGTTTAATAAATAAACAAACTTGTTATATGAAATTATTGAAGTGAAAACTTCTTTAGCGGCGTTGAGCACTTTTTCTGTAATGAGTATAAAATCTTAAACTCGCGTCAGGACACGTGACCTGATCGAAAAAGCGTAAGACGGATGGATATCAAACATGCTCAACGTTAATAATCAAGTTTTCACTTCTGCTGGCACTCCCGGAGTGCAACCCGTCTTTTTGTCTGATAGTTATGGTAACTGGTTTAATATTATTTTACAGCCCCAAAATGAAACAAAAGAACAAGTTATTAACAATACTCCCCGAAAACGCAAGATGCTCAATCAGCGATCTAATGTAAACCAGTGCGAGGTATGTTTTTATTTATTTACATAACGCTTATAGATTACAAGATTGTATATGTTCATTAAATAATTCGCCTTTTGCAGTCTCAACAAGATTTGAACCAGAATCAGCTAGCTACTGATAGTACTGACAACACTCCTAGGAAACGTAAGATGCGCCTTCAGTTACAAAAATGCCAAAGCTTGCTCACCGCGAAGAACAAAAAGATTAGAAATCTCCAAAAAAAGACAAGCCGTTACAAGAAAAAAATTGTACAATTAAATGAAATCATAGAAGAACTTCAAACAAAGGATTTATTGAATTCCGATCAAGCTACACATTTAGAAAATGTTGGCGTAGAAGACCTTATTCAAAATCTAGATAGATCTCTATGAGCTGTTCGTAGGCGATGTCTCAGTAGTCGTTCTAATAATTTACAAACATATTATTCAAAGTAAATGTAGAGATTTTCTTATGAAATAAAACTAGAGGCAATATGAATGAGAAGTTCACTTACTGTGGGCAAAGTTTTATGTCTGGAAGAATTAACCGCAATAAAATTCAGCCTACTCATAACTCAGCTAAAAGATTTGTAAAGTAATTATATTTAAAGTGCTTTTTATTACTCTACTAGTCTATTATTTGATTATTATCATAATATATTTACCTACCTATTTATTATTAGGTAATTCATGTTCTTTGTACGCATGTAGATTGTAGGCACATCAGCTCATGACCAACTCATGACTAATAAGATGACAATTAAATTATAGCAGTAAAGTGAATAACTTTTTCTGTTTTACAGTTTTAAATAATAAAACAGGAAATCATAAGATTGTCAAAAGATGTAAATTAACCCTAATTACCATAAAATGTTTGTGAGTCTCAATTTATTTCAACAGTTCCAACCAGTGCCGTCAGTTTATTTTTCGTCCGTGTCAATTTACTACAACATTAAGTTCGGATGCGAAGCGATTAATGTCCTAATTTTTCATGAAAACAAGGAACGTCATTTAATATTGGCGCTTACACGGTAGCTTATTTTGTTGGCGGTAAGCGAAATTTGGAAGCGGTTGCGCACGCGACTGTAAAAGCCAGCTGTGGTCGAACAACGTCTCGCATTTAAAAAAAATATTACATTATTAACGGATTTAACAATCACATTATAAGCCTTAAAATGTTGCCATAATATCAGAAAGGAGCGGTTTATATTTTAAATTCACATTTGTTTCGACCTTTTGTATAAAATACGACAACCAGAATTGATTTTATAACATCTGGTCCTACAGCTTTCTGAATTGATAACATAACGAATCCAATGCAAATGTTGCATTTAATGATTGATTGCTAAGATTGAAAGACCTCTGATAAATTACTGACTTTGTTGCGAATACGCAATGTATTAAGCAAACATTTATTGAATTTCATTTCCGTTGGAACTTGACTAATGTGCCCTCTCTAGTATACGACGTGACTTACGACTTTTGCTTGTTTGACCCGTAGCAGGCACATGAATTATCTAGTATTAAATTACTATGATTTAGAACTACCTAATTACAAGATAAATTATTTACGCAATACACAGAAATGGAAAGCTATGTATAGATACGACACGAGACATAGAAACCGTTTTGTTATTTCATGTTTTGATAAATAACCATAGGATCTAGAGATACCAAATTTTAACCAACTTTCAGCTTAGCTTTAAGAACTAAGTATAAAAATCAATGTTTTGCTAAAGTTTTGGTCAGGTCTTGATTGTTTTTTTTTTTCGTAATTCATCACGCTTTACATTCTTTAATATAAGTACGAAGCAACGCGTGTGAGACGCGCGCTGCTCCCAGGCGTGCATTTGATACAAATCTCCGTCAGCTCGTAGGCATATGTCAATCAAAGCAGATCGATGTACGGTAGCGGTTTGGCAGTGATAGTACGGGCCGCGGCCGGGGCGCCCCTGCGACGTGGGTGGGCTCTGTGTGTGGCCTCGCTCTGGGTGGGCCGCGCGTACACACACACACACCGCATTAACACACGCCACGCGCAAATAAACACAATAATCAACTAGTATACTCCGTCATCGGATAGATCGCTCTTAGGTCCTACAGTCTACAGTCCCTGTATGTCTCGGTTACGCGACGGCGCTTCTATCACCTCTCCTCACCTTCACGAACTCTTTCCTTAATATTGTAGCACCTCGTATACAATCTGAACTTTTTCAACAAGCTTTTAAATAATCCTATTTAGAAGCTTTTAAATTATCCTAATATAGAGCAAAAAAGTTTTGAGTAAATTCATCACTACCTATGAACGATTTTAAATATCCTCTAACTTGCAGATTAGATATTGGATCTTCATCGACAATAAGATGATCCAGTTCAAAACATTAAAAAGCTCTTTTTACATGATTATCTCATTGTACTTACGATCAATAATCATGTTTATATAACCATGTTTGTATTTGCTTCCAACTACATATACATACAGTAGATACCCAATTGGCGCAAAGATATCATAAAACTCTATATATAGTATTTATTATTATTATATCTATAACGCCATCAACTAATAAATTTTCAAATTCAGGGCACTAACCAACTCATAGAGCAGGACTTATCAAATTTAATGGGAATCGCCAACACTGCTCGAATAAATCAATAATTTATTCTCATCTCGTACAATTCTCAGTATACTGTATAGATATCAAGTTACAATTGTTATCGTATCGTCGATTATCAATTTCGCTTTAATTCTTGGTTAATTGTTAGCCTGTAGAAATATACACCTATGAATTCTTGATAATTTTATTAGGATATTTCACCGTTTTTAGACTCTAAAGCAAGCCATTTTTGGTGAAGTATCCTAATCCTGTCTGAAGTTTAGACCTTCAAATGTTTCGAACATTTTTCTTAGATACCGGCAGTGAGAATAAGAAAGAGCTTTCGTTACGTGATACTTCTGGGTATTTTATATTAGGTAGATACAATTGATTAATGGCCGACAGATATGCTGAAAATCTAAAAATAGTTAATTTTTTTTATTAAACATACGTATCTCGTCTAAGTATTTTCAAATACTGATATTTCGAAATAGTAGACGACTTTATAAATAGAAAATGTAATAAAACTCGTCAGTCTCTACCACTCTACGACAAACCGCTTGGAAAACTAGTTATAGATGTAATTATATAATTCACTAGAATAAAGTCAATTAATCCATATCGATTCCAGTTAATAAGAACATCGAGTTACAGTGAAATGTTTACACAGCAATAAAAGTAATTAACCACAACGTTTGCCAATGCAATAAAGCCTCGAAACGAGCAATGAAAAAAATTAAAGTACCATTTAATTAGTGATTACAGTCAGTTAAAATGCTCTAGACACCATTAGTAACAGACCACCTGCATGAAAATTTAAAACTAATAATTCAAAGCTCAAAAAACAGACGCTCATAAAAACAATTAAGTTTGACCGCTTTACCATAAAAGAGAGTAACACAACCAATCTCGGAGCAATTAAGGATTCTAATGGCAGGAAAGGATAGAAACGCACGTGAGAGGCCATTACAACTTATGAGCCACGCTAGCGTTTATTTATTCCGTGAATTTGGCCAAGGGTTAGTCTTAATTAAATAATAACTACTACAAGGAAATGTAAACGATACTAATTTGACTTAATTAAATAAATATAACTTATACATCATCGCTAAAGGAGCGTCAATTTGCGAGGAAAGATGCTTTCCTCGATGCTTTTCAAATACATGTATTAATTTTTATCCTCTACCAAGAAGAGTTTTTTCGGTTTTTTTAGACAATGCAACTTAATTAAGGCAACATAAGTAGAAAATGGTTTAAATAGCAACAGCAATAAAAACAAAACTTACTGGTTTCCATAGACAGAACATTTTAATAATACCAGATTACAAACATGGGTCACGCAAGCAGCATGGGCCTTTGCTATAATAGATGGATATTAACTTATATGGCGGAATCCCAACCATAATCATATTTCAAGGTGGGTGGTCGTTGTCAGTCTGTCGTCACAGCATTATGATCAATTTGTACGCTTTTCTTCTACGCCGGCGCAACCCTGCGACTCGCAGTACGGCGGGTAGATTGGACTTTCGTCATGCACCCTGATGCGTTTCTTTTCATACTTTTTCTGTCATATTTTATCGAAAGCTTCGATATCCGTGAACTTTCGTTAATGACATTATAAAATATATTATTAATACATTTACGATACATTTATTAAAGATAATACTGATAATACCGTGCACTAAGACAAAGAAGACCGCGGTTACGTACTTGGAAACTATAAAATACCTTACTAGGTAATGGAATTCGAATAAACCCACCCACATCGTTCGTGCATTGTGGAGCGGTTATGGTTAAATTTTGCAAACAATGCCCGACTGGTGTGGGATGACTCAATTAGTAGGATTCAGAAGATAATAGTACACACAATAGACCGTAAATAGCTTCAGACGCCGCTCTCGGCCATAATGTTGACTTGGAACGACTGCAAACATAGAAATAATGATACCATACAATAGATACGAATATAGACATTGCGTTGATAACTATCTCGTCTAAATGTGGTTATAATATCTGGAATATGTTAATTCTAAAAGCTTCTAATGACAATCAAAATATGTATTTCAAATTTAGCGATAATATGTAATTTATTAAAACTAATTAATATTTTAATAATGTTTCAATTTGATTACATATTAAATTGCACTTATTGAATAAAAAATTATGTACCTTTTAATGTAAGATATATAAAAAATTAAGTTACTTAAAAAATAAGCAGCCTCCACCGCCTCCACCAGTAAAAGAATTGGATTGAAACATTTTTTTATTATTTGTTCTCGGCGACGCTGACCAAACAATGACACACAGAATTTTAAGGTAAACAGAGTAATCAATCATTAACGCATAATTGTCAGATGCTACCGAAAAAACCAAGTCGCTCAGTGGAAAGAGAGGATGTTTGAAGTTCCCAAAAAGTTTTTTTCCAATTCATCATGGTGGTATTTGGCTGAACAAACGTAGTCGAAGCGCGACATCAATAAATCCACATCTCAAATCAAGACATTTTGAACGTTTCCATTATAACTACGTTTACAATTAAAAGTGACTACATATAACATCGTTTCAGATTAAGGACTAAAAATATTTTTTT